>JBAMCF010000731.1:0-112399 GCA_037075285.1 Drosophila lutescens | reverse complement strand
TGATTCCAGCGCGGATTTGCGCATATAACCCCAATCCAAACAAGGAGGTTCCCGGTTCTCGTCTCCCAGAGGAGTTGTAGGTTTTATTTCCTGTTTTCAATAACAAAATTAACTTCACAAATTTCATATTCTTAAGTACCTACGCTTCGTCTTTTCCGCGCGTTTTCTTGGAATGTTGGAAGCTTGACATGTGTGACCGTATCTTAAAGTGACAATTAGGTCAGAGTTCGAAAATATACTAACAAGTTCCAAAACCAACCAAATATACTAACAAGTTCAGGACCATCAAGGTTATTCTCTACAACATCCCCACCACCGTGAATCTAATCCTCCTTAGATTCACCAACGTTTAGTCTGGCCAGCATGCAAGATGGGCGGCGGAAGTCTCCTGAGTTGGTGTGTACCGTAGCCGAGCGGACCTGGCCGTCACTTCCTTGTATAACGGCTGTGATTCTTCCCTTCTTCCACTGCGAACGATGAACAGTTCCGTCGCAGACGATGACGACGTCTCCTACCTTGAGTGGTGATACGGGCATATACCATTTCGTCCGCCGGCAGAGGTCTGGGAGATATTCGTTTAGCCACTTGCGCCAGAACGAGTGTGTGAGTTGCTGGACGATGCGCCAGTTCTTCCTTGTGGACTGATAGGCCTCCTCCTGCGGATGTGGTGTCTGGGTAGAGTTGGCAGTACCTAGAAGGAAGTGATTAGGGGTTATCGGGTCGTCTGATGGGTCATCTAGAGCAATATGTGTGAGCGGCCGGGAATTTACTATATTCTCAGCCCTGCACATTAGACTGTATAACATATCCTCCTTCAGATTCCCTTGGTATAAAACATGTCCGATGGCTCGTTTGACGCTCCTTACTAGTCGTTCCCAGCATCCCCCTTGGTGAGGGTTAAGGGGGCAATTGAACAGCCATTCGATATTTTCGGTCGCCATCTCGTCGGCGATCTTATTATGGTCGAGCTTTTGAATTCCCTCTCTCAGTTCTCGTTCGGTGCCCACCAAGTTGGTTCCATTATCGGAGCGGATTCGGACGGGTTTTCCACGACGTGCCATGAAGTTATGCAGAATTCTCACGCAGGTATCAGTAGTCAGGTCCCTGGCGATCTCTAGGTGGACGGCCCTTATCGTCAGGCATGTGAACAGGCAGATCCATCGTTTCTCTGTTCCTCTGCCTCTTACTATTAGGAAAGGTCCCATGTAGTCGATGCCTACATAAGAGAAGGGGCGCACAAACGGGGAGAGTCTATCACGTGGAAGTTGCCCCATTTGGGGATTCTTTGCGGAAGTTCTTTGTATCTGACATATCTTACAATCTCTTGCGGCCCTACGAACTGCCTGACGGCAGTGCGGTATGTAATACTTTCGGCGTAACTCGGCTATGATAGTGTTTTCGTTCTGATGGTTCCATTTCTCGTGATATTGGTTGACAATTAGCTGGGTTACATAGTTTTTCTTAGGTAACAGGATCGGCCGTCTAGTTCCCTCTTCGACGGCAATGGCATTGTTAATGCGGCCGTTCATGCGTATCACTCCCTCTTGGTCCAGTATTGGCGAAAGCTTCCACAGTTGACTGCTCTTCCCGATGGAGTCACCATGTATCAGGGCTTGACGTTCATCATGGTAGTCCAGGTCCTGAATGTGGTGGAAAATTATTGTCTCGGCCTTATCGATTTCCGCGACCTCCAGGAAGGGTTTCCTTTACCTAAACGGTAAACCCACGCCACGACTCGTACTAATCTTGTGAATGAGGAAAACCTTTCCAACAAATTCTTGATCTCAACATTGACGGTATCGGCTGGAACTTCCTCGCTGACAGAAAGAATAAATTTGGGTCGCAGTTCCAGCTCTGTTGTGCTTATGATCGGGTCCCCATATTGTGATTCCCAGGTGTTCTCTTGTAGAAACCTCGGACCCTTAAGCCAGGACGATTCCCTCGTTGTTTTCCTAATTTTGGTCCCGAAATCTGCGGGATTCTCCGTGGTCGGTATCCAATTCCATTCGTCGATTGAGGTCGTTTCCAGAATCTCGTCGACTCGGTGTGCAACATGTGGTTTGTATCTCCTATGGTCAGATCTTATCCACGCCAGTACGGTTTTCGAGTCTGACCACATGCAGACGCGTGTCGGCTGAACGTCGTGGCCTTGCAAAATGGTATTTCTCAATCGAACTCCTAGCACGGCCGCCTGCAGCTCGAGCCTGGGCACCGTGGAGAGTTTCATCGGGGCGCACTTCGTCTTTCCCATTATAAACGCACTGGTCCATCCGAATTCTGTGGGTATGCGCCAGTAGCCGACCGCTGCATAGGCAAGCTCGCTCGCGTCACAGAATATGTGCAACTCGACCGAGGCGTAGAAGAAATCCACTCCGTAACACCGTGGTACGCTGATTTGGCTGACCTCGGTCAGGCGACTTAGCCATCGATTCCATTGCTCCAGATCATCGTCTCCTATAGGTTGGTCCCACTCCGTTTTCTTTTGCCAAATCGATTGGAGAAGTAGCTTGGCCATCAGGGAGTATTCGGATAGGAATCCGAACGGATCGAAGATTGACATTGCGACTCGAAGTACTTCTCTCTTCGTGGGTGTTTTGGATTCTGCAAATAGTCTTCTATCAATTTTTTGGAACGATAATGAAAACCCAAACTCATCGCTGTTCGTGTGCCAAATCAATCCCAATACCTTTTGGTAGTAAGAAGAATCGCTTTTGTCAAGGCGCACAGAATCACACACACCTTCTGCAAATACTTTATTAAAGGCACTGGAGTTGGAGACGAACCTCTTTAGCTCGAAGCCACCCCGCCTATGGATTTCGACTATCTCTCTACTGACCCTCACTGCTTCATCCTCAGATGCGAAGCAGTGCACTAAGTCGTCTACATAATGGTTCTTAATTATGGCGTCAACAGCTTCTGGAAAGACCCGCTCGTATTCAAGTGCATTTCGGTTTTTAACGTACTGGGCTGAGGCTGGCGAACATCTGGCTCCAAATGTCATTACCTGCATTTCGTATACCTTAATGTCGTCGGACAGAGATTTCCTCCAAAGAATTCGTTGGGCAGGCCGGTCTTCTTCGCGGATCATGACTTGGTGAAACATTTCAGCTATATCGGCGCACACACCGATCCGTTTCTGTCTAAACTTCATTAAGACCTCAATCAACGACTGACATTCGTCTGGTCCATTCATAAGCACTGAGTTCAAGGACACCCCTTCCGTTTCTGCTGCCGCATCGAAGACGATCCTCAATTTGCCTGGTTTGTTGCAGTTTTGGACTCCGAAGTGGGGGAGGTACCATTCATTCTTGGCGGCCACCTTCATCTCGTCCGCATTCATTTCCTTGATGTAGCCCTTAGTCTCGTACGATTCCATTAGGCGGCTATATCTTTCGTAGTACTCTGGATCTGACCTGAATTTTCGTTCAAGGGAGAGCAGTCTCTGAAGGGCCATGTTTTTGCTTTCGGGTAGGACAACATCATCTGCTGCCCACAGCAATCCCGTCTCGAACCTTACGCCTACGCGCCGAGTTGTATTAAATAGCAGGTGTCTAGATCTTTCAGTTTCTTGACCCTCTAGATGCTTAGTGGCTTGTCGGGCGTCTAGCTCGGAATTTGTGATGTAGTCCTGTACCAATTTCTCCAATAGATCATTCTGGCAGTGACCGGCGAGATGCGCTCCGTTTTCCGGGTCGGGCTCCCTTAAACATTTTCCGAACACGACCCAACCTAGCTTGGTTCTGGTTACGGCCGGTCCGGTTCCTTCCGCCAGTACCGTTTCCTGGGGAACCATCAAGTGTACATTATCCAGGCCAATTAGTACCTCCGGCTCTGCGTTTATATACCCACTTAATGGGATGTTCTTTAGGTGAAGCTCAGACAAGTCGACGGACTGTTTGGGTAACCGCAGGTCCTTCACGGTTCGTACTCCGTTTAGGTTATAAACAACTCGCTCCCTGTCCCCAGATATTCCGATGTTAAAGCGGCTCGATACTTGTGTTGCCTTCTGTTCTCCAAACCATTGTAGAGTCAGATTCTCCTTTGGTCCCTGCAACTCCAACGCCTTGGCTACGGACTCGTTCATAAGCGTTACCGCCGAGCCTTCGTCTAGGAAGGCATGGCAACTTACTTCCCTCCCCTTTGAGTAAAGACGGACGGGAATAATCTTGAACAAAATCTTAGGATTAGCGATGTGGGCTGCCGCACCTGTAAATTGCGGATCATTGATCCTGGCTTCATTGTCTGGAGTTCTGACACCGTCGTGGAGCAATTTGTGGAGACGCCTTCTGCATCCGTTCAGGTCGCATCGGTGAGGAGTCCTGCAGGTTGAGCTCCGGTGCCCTGGTCTCAGGCAGTTGAAGCAGAGTCGCCCGTCCCTGGCCAGTTGCCATCTTTGAGGAAGCTCCATCTGTCTGAATAGGTCACACACGTCTATTCCATGGTTCTCCTTGCAGGCTGGACAATCCCTTCCTTCGATCTCGCTGGTGTGGAAGAATCTGTTTTCTCTCCTTAGCTTGGGCATTTCCTGGTCGTCGGCCAGCCCGGCGACTTGGACGTCTTCAGCTAAATCCTGCAGCCAGTGGCTCAGGTGTCTGATCGACTTACTGTCTCCCAACTGCTTCGAGTAGCGTGCCCACTCTAATCTCTGCTGGACCGGCAACTTCAGGACTAGTTCTTCCATCAGGGTAGGGTTTTTTAATTGTTGCTGAGCGTCGGCTGCCTGCAAGAATGCTGCGAGATTTTGTACCTTTATTTTGAAATCGACTAACTGATTTAATTTCCCCTCACGAATGTTTGGAAGCTCTCTAACTCGACAGATCTGGCTCTTTACAAGTTTCTCGGGCCTTCCGAAATTCTGCTTTAGTGTCCCTAATATGTTACCAACATTCGAACTGTATATTAGAAGACTCTCGACGGTTTCCCGGGCCCTGCCCTTCAGTGCCTTCTGAAGACGCAACAAATTCTGCCTGTCAGAGTATCCATATTCATTTGTCGTCATCAGGAAGGCTTCGTTAAACATCGGCCACTGTTCCGGGGAGCCGTCGAATTCCGGCAAGTCGTATAGGTTCCGGTGCGGCTCCTGAGCGCCGAAGCGCTGCTGATCTTGCTTCTCTACTTGTTGTTGCAAATCTTCTCTCGTACCGTTCCTCAATGGCGTGCTCTCCGCACCTCCATTTCTTCTGGTGATGTCGCCCCCAGCCAGGGCGTCAATCAGCAAGTTTGTTTTGTCCATCTGGATTTGGTTCATTTTTAGGATTTCCATTTGAAACTCCTGTGATTGCTGGATCATGGTCTGCTGGAACTCCTGCATTTGTCGCCACAAGTCCAGCATGGAGTTGTTCTCGATTTGTCGGGGATCGCTAGTGGGATCACCCACCACCGTATCGAGATTCCGTGTATCCGCATTTTCAATTTTTTCCTCGTTTTCCTCGTGGGTGCCGCCGGTTGCGCTTGCCTCGCTCATTGCTGCCTAACTCTAGATAACCTTACCAGTGACAACCCTTGCCCCCCAATCAGCAACCTAACGGCACTTACCCTTCCAGACCACGTGTCTTCAAAGTTTATAGATGGCGCGCGCTCGTCTCGACGCTCCGCAATGTTCCACTTGCAGGAGTGAGACGACAATACACGCACTATCCGGTTGCGCAATCCAACCACCAGTCGCGCACTTTGCTGGCTCCGTATTACCACACTTCTTCTTGTGGACTCGTTTGCTTCTCCAAATGGCTATTGACACTCTGTCCCGCGCAGTCACTCTGTCCCGCGTACAGTTCAATAAGTCCCTCGTATTGGACCAGAAGCGAAATAAAAGATGTTGATTCCAGCGCGGATTTGCGCATATAACCCCAATCCAAACAAGGAGGTTCCCGGTTCTCGTCTCCCAGAGGAGTTGTAGGTTTTATTTCCTGTTTTCAATAACAAAATTAACTTCACAAATTTCATATTCTTAAGTACCTACGCTTCGTCTTTTCCGCGCGTTTTCTTGGAATGTTGGAAGCTTGACATGTGTGACCGTATCTTAAAGTGACAATTAGGTCAGAGTTCGAAAATATACTAACAAGTTCCAAAACCAACCAAATATACTAACAAGTTCAGGACCATCAAGGTTATTCTCTACAACATCTACTTAAAATATTTACAGCAGTAGTTAAGTCGGGACATGTACATAGCATTATGTACATTAAACATCCTATGAGATTACGACATGGAGCATTGCAGTTTTCATCTGAATTAAGTAACTAATAATTTAGTTTGTTTGGTAAGGGAGTACTAACTGCATTGCAATTTTCCATGTTAAATTTACTCAAGATTCTTTTAACATATGCAGCTTGGCTCAGGAAAATTTTATCTTCATACATTTCTATTCTAATACCAATAAAATGTTTTATTTCTTTTAGGTCGGTCATTCTAAACTTTTTCCTTAAATAATTTTTGAATTTATTCATTGTTGTCATATTTCCCGTAGCTATCACCACATCATCAACATATAACAGCACATAAATATTTTCCTTGATATCACCTTTATCAAGGATATATATACATCGATCTACGGAAGAGTTAACAAACTCACAGTCTTTCAATGCTTGTTCAAAAACTTCAAACCAGCATCTAGCGGCTTGTTTGAGACCGTAAATTGCCTTTTTCAATTTACATACATTGCCACCTTGGCCCTGTACACCTTGAGGAAGTCTCATATATATTTCCTCTTTTAACGTGCCATTTAAGAACGCTGTTTTTACATCCATTTGATGGACTTTCAAGTTATATTGTACTGCCAACGATAATATAAATCGAAAACTGGAAATTCTAGCTACGGGAGCAAAAGTCTCTTCATAATCGACTTGGTATTTTTATACCCGTTACTCGTAGAGTAAAAGGGTATATTGTATTCGTGAAAAAGTATGTAACAGCTAGAAGGAAGCGTTTCCGACCCCATAAAGTATATATATTCTTGATCAGGATTACTAGCCGAGTCGATCTAGCCATGTCCGTCTGTCCGTCTGTCTGTCCGTCTGTCTGTCTGTATGAACGCTGAGATCTCGGAAACTATAAAAGCTAAAAGATTGGCGTTTTGCGTGCAGATTCTAGGAGTTCCTACGCAGCGCAAGTTTCTTTTAAAAAAGTGCCACGCCCCCTCTTACGCCCGCAATCGATAATATACGATTTCAAAAATTTAAATATTTCGGAAAAGTAAAAATGCAGTTTTATTGTGTTTATCAATACCTATCGAAATGTAGAAGAAATTTTTCAAATCGGACCATTCGTTAAAAAGTTATGCGTGTTCAAAGTTTCTATCTCCCTCGCACTCCCTTTACCTGAGTAACGGGTATCTGATTGTCGGGGCACCCGACTATAGCGTTCTCTCTTGTTGAGTAAATCCTCGTGCAACTAATCTAGCTTTATATCTAGTAGGAGTTCCTAGTTCGTTATATTTAACGGAAAATACCCATTTGCTTCCTTACTTTCATTCGGGAAATTTTTATTTGTACTTTCCTTACTATCTTTCAGGAATGCTGTTTCAAATTTAACAGCCCTAGAATTAACCATATTGGTTTCATCGACAACCACATCTCTTGCAACGAGAAATTTTTCATGAACAGCATCCCACAGTTTTAAGCCATTTGCTTCGTAGCCAACTAAAATAGCTTTGTATGATTTATCATCAAACTTTCCTTTTTTAATTTTATTGTGCACATATACAGTTGCACCAAACACTCTCAAATGTTTTAAATCGGGCTTTTTATTGTGCCACATCTCGTAAGGGGTCATCACGCTATTAACTATTGCCCTACTAGGAATTCGATTAATTAAGTAAGTTGCAGTTAACACTGCTTCACCCCAAAAACTTTTGTCAAGTTGTGCACCACTTACCATGGCACGAGCTTTCTCTGTGATGGTTCTAATCATTCTTTCAGAAACACCATTTAATTGTGGTGTGTGTGGTACTGTTAAATGATAAGTAATACCTTTATTAACACAAAACTGACGCATCTCATTTGAGAGATATTCTCTCCCATTGTCAATGTACAAATTAACAATTTTCAAATTAAAATGAGCTTCACATTTTGCTACAAAGTCTTTAAACATATTGAATACGTCAGATTTGTGTTTTATTAGGTAAGTTACACAATAGTGTGTAAACTGATCAACAAAGATCACAAAGTAATTTTTGGCATTTAGTGTAACTGGAGTAATGGGTCCACAAACATCTGAGTGCACAACAAATAGGGGTCTTTTAATATGTGTTTTATCTTTAAATTGTTTTAACGGTAACCTTGCTTGTTTTCCATTTAAGCATGGTTCGCAAATTTCATCCGATAGCTCTAAATTATTTAAAAGACTGTTATCACTAAACATATTATTTCGTTTTATTTCTAATAACTTGCCATTGCTTATATGACCAAGCCTCTCATGCCATAATCGAAAATTATTTATTTGTTTCGCATCTATATTATATGCTTGAAACTGAACAATAGGTATATTGTTAAACATACCTGAGTTCTTGACCACCGTCAATCCATTCTTGGAAATGGTTACTCCATTCTTGTCAAATTTGATTGACATTCCTGCCTCCTGTAGGCGCTTCACCGACATCAAGTTTCCAGCAGCCTGCTCGGAATACAGCACATCCTCCAGTGTTATTTCGTGCTCATTGCGCAAACGCACAATGCCACGCTTAGATGCGTAGATATATTCGCCTTGCCTGGCAACAGCTATCTTCAGCGGCGGCACCAATTCCACACTATCGATGAACAGCGACTCATCATTTATCAGATGATCACTTGCACCGGAATCAAGAATAAATCCACATTTATCTAAACGCGACTTTTCTTGCACTTCTTTGACCATAAATGCAATGCCTTGTGATGTTGCGGTTTTAGCTTGTTTATCGTAATTTTTATTCTCTTTATTTCTTTCATTTATAATTCTTTTATATTGGTAGCAATCCTTTTTAATGTGTCCTTCTTTTTCACAGTGGTGACATCTAACCCTATTCTTAAAATTTCCCTTAAATATTTTCCTTTGTTTAGTTACACGATTTTTAAATGAATTGTTTTTGTTGTTGTAGTTTTTGTTTTGAACGATCGTGTTTAAAGCTTTCCTGCTAGTGTCATTATTATCATTTTTAATTTTAATTTCCTGATCTAGCAATCTATTCTTAACAAAAGCTAATGTTAAATTATCCTCTGATAATGTCTCTAATGCTGTAATGACACCATCATAAGCCGAAGGCAAAGTAATCAACAAATGAGACACTTTATCCATCTCTTCTATTTTTGCACCTGCGGCCAACAACTCACTTGTCAATTCATCAAAAATAGTAAAATGGGACAATAAGGACATTTCACTCGATAGCTTAAGAGAAAGCAAGCGTTTGCGAACTGCCAACTGCGACGCTAGACTTTTTCGTTCAAATACAGCGTCCAAATTTCCAAGAATTTGACGCGCAGTTATATCGCTTGTGGCAAAGTTCAAAAACGAATCGCTAAGGTACTCTATTAACGTACTTTTTGCACAACGCTCTGCTTTCGTCCACTTTTCATCCACTTTGGCAGGTATATCCTCATCAATGACCCTAAGTACATCCAGTTCGGTCAAAAGAGCCCTAATTCTAAATTTCCAAATTGCGTACTTCTCGCCATCGAATGGCTTTATATTACGTTTTGCCCTGTCCATTTTACTGTGCACACATATGCAGTTGTACAAGTACCCACCGGGAAAATTCCTCTGGAAAATAACATATTTTCATCAGGTTTCTCCATAGAAGCGGAAGGGACTAAACCTCATTCACCCCTTACATTTCTTCCATCTCTGGTTTCAAAATACACGGGGGTGACACAAAAAGTAAGGGGGAAATGAGGTTTCTATCTGGATCTCTGGCAGATGAATGCAGGACAAAATCCACTGGTTTTTCGACTTCCCGCATTATAGATTTTCCACACGTGCTCAGTTATGGTTTTCCTCTATTTGCAATATCTGCTTTTCCACACCCTCCCAGTTTTGGTTTTCCTATACTTTGCAGTATCGGATTTCCCACAATAAAAAATAACTTTTTTTCATGTAATATTTGTATATGTATTTATTAATAATATTTACAATCGAAGCATTGGAATTAAAAATTGTTAATGCCTGAAGCATTCCCGGTTTTTGCTTGGCCGAATGCAGGTCTTAGGTATCCATGTCTTCTGAAAATATCAAAAATAATTAAGATATGAATTTAAGACCAGGAATAATAATAAGAGTAATTACCATTATTACATCTCCATACAAAATAAAGGGATCTCTTCAGAAATTATGCCTAGTTTGCCATGGCCGTTCAGATCAGATGTTTAATGTCGGGGATGAGAGCTATGAAAAGAAAAAATCACACACGGGAAATGCAAGCGCAACAGTTCTGGTCCCTTTAAGTCTCAATCGGCCTGGCTGAAATAAATGTAATATTTTGATTAAGTTAAACAACTAAGTTAGTACTGAAGTACTACTCATACAACCATTTAATGACACCGCACACCATTTACCACTGATGAAGATTAAAAACATTTCAAGTGTCACTGAAATGCAGAGTTTGTGTTAAAGATAGCATCTGGAGGCTTATATTTATTAATGGCGAAAATATCTGTGGTACTAACCTCTGTAACGCTGAAATAAAGATTATAAACCAACAACATTTCTGTTATCACTTACCTTTTTCTTGTTTTTTAGAATTAACCGAACGATTTTTCACTTTTTTGGACGAAATGTAAAATGATGTGACCCTGCATCATATACTTGATAATACCAAAATGCAAAATGCAGATAAATTTGGTGTTAATTTCGTTGTAAGTTAGGGTCACACCTGCCACGATCTGACGATCAAATTATTTTATTTCACAGAAAATGTTTAAAAATATAAAAAACAATAATATTTTTCTTTGTAATTTTATGGTATAAATGTGATCAAATTTTGTAATCGTCTTACCACATTACCCACATTTATTCTTATTATTATGTGTAAAAATTGTGAGTAAAATAAATTAAAATCATCAATAAATATTATGATTATAGACATTATGATTATAGTAGTTAGTTTAATTTATTTGATTAAAAATTATTAATATTTTTTCTACGAATTTTAAAATTACTAAAAATTAAAGATAAATGTGAGAACAAGATTTTTGGTTTTGGTGTAAATCATAGGATTTTTGAATATTATAAGTTTGTGATTTTTTTGTTAAAAAATATTATAATCGTAGTGCCACAGAAATCACACAGCGCATAAGTGGCCTGATTTAATGCTACTCAGAAACCCACCCCCATTTAACGCTCAGAAATTATCTAACCCCACACCGCCGCCTGCAAAAAGGAACAGGATTTCAAGAACACAAAAACCAACTTCTCACTTTCCTGCTGGGTATATGTATACACACGCGGAACTCAACTCAATGTAATTTCACAAGAAATCACAATTTCACAAGAACTAGAAATTTCTAAGAAATTGAAATAAGACTTTTTATATAAACTGTTTCACAGATCAATTGTTTATTAGGCATGGACTGGGCCCATAACCTATTGTTTATGACGCTTATTATACCCAGTAAAGACACAGATGTAGTTATGTTTTATGATTTATGTTTTAATTATACCGCAACACCAGCACCACAACTTAGCTCGAGAAAAGGTCACAAGAAAGAGAGAGAGGATCGGTCAGTATGACCAAAGGCTATGTCTTCATTAAAGCCAAAAAGGATATATACTAAATGGTATTTCAATGGTATTTCTGAATAGGAATAGGGGTATTCCAACAAACAGTTAAACAACAACAACTAAACAGTTAAACAACAAAAATAGCTAAGCAACAAACAGCAAAACAACAAAAACAGTTAAACAACAAGCAACAAACAACAGTTAAACATCAAGAAACAACAGTTAAACAGCAACAACAACAGTTAAACATCAAGAAACAACAGTTAAACAGCAACAACAACAGTTAAACATCAAGAAACAACAGTTTAACAGCAACAACAACATCAAGAAACAACAAAAAACCGTTAAACAACAAGCAACAAACAACAGTTAAACATTAAAAACATCAAGAAACAACATCATCAATATCAACAACAACGTGTATGATGAAATCACCAAATTCCCCAAAAAAAATGGTGATTCCATTTTTGAGGATCATCGGCAGACCCTGGAGATGATTTTCTCCAAACTTCAAAGGATGGAGAGAGTCGGTGAGAGAGAATCTAAATATGGCGTACATATGGTATCATGTCCCTGGGCCGACGATAACGTAAGAGAGGGCCCGGATACTTGTCAATGTCACCAGGCACCATACCTTAGAATTAAAGCTATTGCTTTAATTGACAAATATAATAAACTTAACCTTAAATTTGAAAATAAATAGTTAAAACAATAAAAATATATTTGAATTTAAAATTTGTATCTTCTTTTGTTTGGAGGATGGGTGATTTTTTTCAGCTATTTCTTTCAGGTCAAAAAGTTAAAAAAAAAAAAATATATATTTGAAATTAAAATTTACATATTCTTTTTGTTATGGGCGGGTGTTTGTTTCTCAGTGGCAAGCAAAGGGATCCCCTTTTCAAGGGTGATTGCTTTCAGCTGTTTCTTTTGAACGTGATAACAGCCCGTGACATTCCGAATTTCTGGATAGGATTTCTGGACCGAATTTTCGGATAGGATTTCTGGACCGGATTTCTGGACCGAATTTCTTATCACCCTAATTAACAATTACCCGTCACGCACCCATTAACTTTAATTACCCCCACACCTGTCACCTTGACCTAATTTATTACCCTAATTAGCATATTTAATAACCTCCCCCTTCCCCCTACGGTCCAGAAATTCGGTCCCGAACCCGCATAAACATACTACTCACTAGCCAAGTCGATCTAGCCATGTCCGTCTGTCTGTCTGTCTGTATGAACGCTGAGATCTCGGAAACTATAAAAGCTAGAAAGTTGGTATTAATAATGTAGATTCTTGGGCTTCCTACGCAGCGCAAGTTTATTTCATCGAGCTGCCACGCCCCCCCCGAACGCACACAATTGCCTTAAACGATTTTAAAATGTGTCTGGCGGCCACATCTTTTAAGATTTTAAAAATGAATAAATGCAGTTTTAAAGTGTTTATTATTTCAAATCGGACCATTCATTAAGAAGTTATGCGCAATCAAAGTTTTATATCTCCATCTCCCTAGCTCTGCTAGCTGAGTGACGGATATCAGATAGTCGGGACACCCGACTAAAGCGTTCTCTCTTGTTTTTTTAACAACCATTCAAAGGCAACTGTCGGAACCAGTCATTTCGGTCGATTATTTTGCAGAATCGGCTCTCTCACCAACCCCCTCCCTCTCAATCTCTCTCTTTACAAAACTAAGGTCTTGAAATTTCAGTGAATGAGCGCCTGAAAATGGTGAGGAATAGGTGATGAATTTTGGTCCAAATTTATCCGAATATCATCACTAGGCCGACAGTGTAGCCGGCGGAGCCGACCGAAACGGCGCCAGAGACGACTCTCTACCAAATTTCTCTCTCTCGATTTCTCTCTTTAAAAATTAAGGTGATGAATAGGCAGTGAATCAGTGCATAAAATCATAGAAAACGAAAGAAAATGTCGAAGTTCGCCTCTCTCGCTCTGCCTGAGTAAACGGGATTGTGACAAAGGAAAGAGAACAACAAATCAGATTGAGATTGCTGATGTTGGGTTTCTCCCTCAGAATTCTTTTTCTATTTTTCAAAGGCCGCCGCCGTTTTTCCGCGGTTTTCAATTGCGTTATAACTTTTAAAGCTGTGATTAGTTATTTTCTAGTTCAAACAAAAGTGCTTTAGTCATGATTACATTTTTTAGGTAGGGGAGAAGGGGGCTCCAATAGTAAAAGGGGCACAATAGTATGTGGCCCTAGCGGCCAAACGGCTCGTTTAAATTGAGCGCCGTGTTTACTGAAGGTTCCTTACAACACCAGAGGGCTGCATTAAAAATTTGACCTTTAAGCGCCATCAGTAGAAGAAACTACGAACCAATTTTCGTCAATGTCAAATTTCTGAAAATAGTCTCATTCTGCTCGGGACACTTTATTGCACATTGGTCGCTCGCAAGATTTTTTGAAAAAATTATTTTCTGAAGGCAAATTTCATGACCAACACGTTTCTCTTACTAAATATTTTATTGGTCTTCAATCTTCGTGGTATTTAGACAGACTTCAAACATTCCTTTTGGGGTGAAAATAGTAGAGGGTACTTTATGATAACACATGGTCTTTAATTTATTTATTATGACTTCCGCAGGTTGGTAGAACTATTGGTCATAGTCGCAGTATTGATTGCGCTCATGATCGAATCTGTAAACGAAAGCTCGTTGAGCCAGATTGCAGTCAAACTGAGCAAAATGGCCTAAGTCGTGGTTAGGGGCGGCAAAACAAAAATTTGACAGCGCGAAATTTTTAATGAATAATGGAATTGTAGAAATCAAGGAAGAAAAATAATAAACTTTCAAAAATATGGACCTCCGCGTTAAAGAGCTAAAGCCGCATTTTTAATAGCAAAGAAAGGTTATAAAAAAATCCACAACAAATGTACTCCATTTTAGATTAAAGGATTAATGTCCAAAGGGTCCAATAAATTACGAAAATTATCTCTTTTACCCTTTACCGTTAAAAGCGAAAGTAAGTTTCGTACTGTTATTACCCCAGTACTGAGGCTAGACTGGTTTAAAAAGTATGTTGACATTTTGCAACGTTCCTCGAAGGCTTTTCAATCGACTTCAAAATGATGTAGAAAAAAGTTATAGCCAAAAGAACAGCCTTTCCGATGATACCAGTCTCATTCCAATGGCTCTTTATTTATAGCTGCTATATCTAACCAAACTTTTCCTACTATTGGAGCCCCCTTCTCCACTAAGTAATTTTGAAGTGCATTAAAACTTTGTCTTGTCTAAATTAAAATAGCTTTTAATTTTTATATTATCCATTATTATACCCGTTACTCGTAGAGTAAAAGGGTATATTGTATTCGTGCAAAAGTATGTAACAGCTAGAAGGAAGCGTTTCCGACCCTATAAAGTATATATATTCTTGATCAGGGTCACTATCCGAGTCGATATAGCCATGTCCGTCTGTCCGTCTGTCTGTCCGTATGAACGCTGAGATCTCGGAAACTATAAAAGCTAGAGGATTGGTATTTGGCATGAAGATTCTTGGAGTTCCTACGCAGCGCAAGTTTGTTTGAAGAAGGTGCCACGCCCCCTCTAACGCCCACAATCGCTAATATACGATTTAAATATTTCGGAAAAGTAAAAATACAGTTTTATTGTGTTTATCAATACCTATCGAAATGTAGAAAAAAATTTTTCAAATCGGACCATTCGTTAAAAAGTTATGCGTGGTCAAAGTTTCTATCTCCATCTCCCTCGCACTCCCTTTACCTGATAGTCGGGGCACCCGACTATAACGTTCTCTCTTGTTTTTTAATATTTTTAGCGCAAGCTGATGGTACAAATTGCACAAAAAATATCTTTTCAGATGAGATCATTTTGTCCTACAGTCCCCGCGCGAAAATAATTTACAAAAAAATGATGTAGTAAAATTAATTGATAAGAAATATAATGTTTATAATAAAAGCTATGAAATTCAACATACTTTTAATGAAAATGGGCGAGATTTAAAATTAAGTATTTTTCAGGAGACAAAATTGTTCTGCTGAACGCTAATAACGATGTCGTAAAAGTATAACATGTTACTTAAAATACTGCACCGGACACTTTGAAATGTTCTTTAAATTGGTCTTTTTACACACAAAAAAATCGATTGGTAAATTAACCAATATAATTGTCGAACACTTGGTCTGAGGAACTTGTGAGATGGTTCTGAAGCCGCCTAGCTGGGGAGACCGAGCGGGTCGCAGGTTGCGGATAGCGGACGACCTCACTTGAGGCCAACTGCAAATAAGCTGGTGGTGGAAGTCAAGCACGGAATCGTGGACGGAAACCCCAGCAAATAAGCAGTCCCGGACAACCAGCGGGTATCTTGCAACGACGATGCGAGTTATTCAGCCGCATCTAAATAGTTGCTTTACACAAACCCATAATACCCCACACACTACCTACCCACTTCCTCTCCCAAACAACATCTCACTCCGGGCCGGACTACGGTGTAATTCGGACCGTGCCAAGAGTCAGCCTGGCTGGGGGCCCGGATCAAAAACTAGCCAAGTCTCAAACGGTGGGCACAGGGAGATGGCGACCCCCTGTTCTATCTACCGCCTTACCCGGGTACCGCGGATCTCTGCCCGGGCGGGCCTTTCCCCTTCCCGCACCTCGTGGAAGTATGGAAACAACAATAACAAACACAAGCAAGAAAACAGAGATGGGAACTCCCCAAAAACCCAACGCTGCAAAGATGAACGATGGTTCCAAACTAGGGATGTCGGGGGACAGAAAAACTGTCGCAAACGCCTCCGCCACGTGCGCATCTCCGCCAAAATCAGCGGTAGGCGCAGCAAAGTCGAACGGGTCACCCGCTGGTGTGAAGAAATTCACCTACGCAGAAAGACGGACTGCCGCCCAAACCCTGCGCTCACATACCAGAAGCAACGTCGCCACGCCTTCGCCCGAATGGCTAAAGAAGGTAGAGGACGGTGTTCCCAAACTATGGGCAGGAGAAGCCCCAACAAGAAGGTGCTCAGGCAAAGAGGCAACGCTCCATAGAGCTGTCGGTCCGTCGGCGAAGAGATCGAAGATCCAGCCGTCGGTCTCCTTTGCCGAGATAACTAAAGATCCGGAGCCTGCGATAATCAGCGATCAGCTGACCTATATAAACAGGCGACGGCAAAGCTCGGAGCGGTATACGAAGGGGCGAACATAGTCGCCTAGATTGGTGTGACGTCCCCAGTAGACCCCGAGCTAGAATTTGGCTCCCAGCAGCAATCAAATCACCGGAGGACTTCCTATACATGCTGCAAGAATGCAACCCACATCTCCCCACAAAAGACTGGAAAGTCGTTAAGGTGAAGGAGCATGCTGGTGATGTAAACCAAGCGATCGTGGTGCTGAGCAAGGAGTCGGTCGCTCCCATAGAGGCTGCTCGGGGAGTGCTCAATTACGGATTCAGCGCAGTACATATAAAAATTTATAAAGGGGACTCTAATTCCACGGAAAGCCCTGCCGGCAACCCAGCTGAGGAGGAAGTGGAGGCCCCTGGTGTGCCGGAGGACGGCTACTCAACCGACTCGTCGCTGAGCAGAGAGATGCGAGCGCTGGAACCGGCAATCGATGAAGTGGACCTGAGCGATTCGGAGGCCGACGTTACTGTGGTGAAGGTTGCAGCTGGGGATGTCGCTAAGACTCCTGCAGATCAACCTACACCACAGTAAAGCAGCGTCCGCTGCCCTATTGCTTCGCCTGGCCAAAAGCGAAGCCGACGTGGTCTTAGTTCAGGAACCTTAGATAACAGGAGGCAAGGTTGCTGGACTTGGAACAAAAGAATACAAGCTTATGCTTGACCCCAAAGAAGGTAAAATTCGAACCTGCATTTTAGCCAAACGGCATCTTAGTACATTTCTGCTTCGTAATTACAGCAACAGACAACACGGCAATAAGCCTGGAGCTGCAAAATGGCTCTATAAGGATGCTATCGGCCTACATGGCTTTTGAAAAGGTAGACCCCCCAGACGCGCCAGTCAGAGGACTGGTACAGGAATGTGAAGAGCTTAAGAAA
This sequence comes from Drosophila lutescens, assembly GCA_037075285.1. Classification (NCBI taxonomy): domain Eukaryota; kingdom Metazoa; phylum Arthropoda; class Insecta; order Diptera; family Drosophilidae; genus Drosophila; species Drosophila lutescens. The sequence continues at coordinate 94,686 of JBAMCF010000731.1, read as the reverse complement.
GGTTTGGTGATAGGATGCGATGCCAATGCCCACCATACTCAGTGGGGTTGCCCTATCAACAACGACAGAGGTGAGTCTTTATTTGATTTTAATCTAAATTCGAACTTATTTCTTTGTAATAGGGGCAATACCCCTACCTTTATAACAAAAGCGTGCAAAACGATCATAGATCTAACCTTGATATCAGATTCATATCAGATTCACGAGCACTCTTTCTCAGATCACAGGTTCATAGAGACAACTTTGTCCCTAGAATCACCTAAGCCGGTCAGCTTCGCCAACCCGAGGTGGGCAAACTGCAATAAGTACAAAGAAATTCTGTCGAGCTTCCTCCCAATGGAGCCGCCAGAAAACACTTTTTGCCCTCAGCAGTTAGATAATATAGTAAATAAATTCACAGAAGCATGCAACGCGGCATTTACAGCTGCATGCCCTTCAGGAAAACCAAGAGGAGAGAAAAAACCCCCTTGGTGGACCCAGCAATTATCAATCCTCAGAGCCAAATCCAGAAGCCTGTTCAACAGAGCAAAAGCTACAAATGAGGACATAAACTGGCAAAGCTACAAAAAGGAACTAGCCACTTACAAAAAGGCCATCAGGAAGGAGAAGAGAACTGCATGGCAGGACTTCTGCTCAAATATTGAAAAGACAACTGATGCCGCAAGGCTCAGAAAGATACTTTCTAAAACAGCCGTATCCTTGGGCTATCTTCAAATGGCTGACGGATCATGGTCAGACTCTAGTGAATAGTCCCTAAACCTACTCCTAGACGCTCACTTCCCAGGGAGCCTGCAAACAAGACATCATCCCCCAGGAAGACACACTGGAAAAGGAATAAACTTAAATCTCCTACTATCAGACCGTAATATAAACTGGTTCATTCATAGTTTCAAACCATACAAATCGCCGGGACCGGACAAAATAGAACCGGCACATATTCAGCAAGCAGGACAGCTAGCTATAAACTGGCTGAGAAAAATTTTCCAGACCATTCTTGCAGTAGGAGAACTACCAACAGCGTGGCGGGAAACAAAAGTCGTTTTCATCCCCAAGGCAGGGAAGGCCACCCACACTACAGCGAAGGATTTTAGACCGATAAGTCAGACATCATTCCTGCTAAAGATCTTAAAAAGACTGATAGGTGCATACATTAGAGACATTATTGACCCGACGCAGATATCAGAGGCGCAACACGCATACACCAAAGGTAAGTCGACCGAATCGGCGCTAAACTTGGTAGTAAGCAACATCGAGAAATCACTCAGTATACACTCTGATCGCCTTCCTTGACATAGAAGGAGCCTTCAACAACGTGCTTCCCACGGCAATAACAGAATCCCTCACAGAACTAGGGGTTGAGTCACCGTTGGTGGGGCTGATCCACAAATTGCTGATAAGCAGACTGGTCACGGCCACACTAGGGACCTCAACCCAGACTAGACTAGTGAACAGAGGCACTCCGCAAGGAGGTGTACTATCACCCCTCTTGTGGAATATCGCGGTAAATAAACTACTGCGGATTCTTGAAGGAGGAGGCTGTAAAATAGTGGCGTACGCAGACGATGTCGCTATCATCTTTAATGGTAAGTATCCACAAACGCTATGCGATCTTATGACCGCAAAACTAAAAATACTATCGGAATGTACGATAAAAAACGGACTTGGGTAAATCCCTCAAAAACGGAACTAGTCTTTTTTACAAATAGATAAAAAATCCCAAAACTTAACCCACGAACTCTAAACAACTGTAATATCTCCTTTAGCGATCACGCAAGATACTTGGGGTTAGTATTAGATAAGCGTCTTAAATGGGGCTTAAACAACCAAGAGAGAACCAAGAAAGCGACCATTGCACTTTACTCTTGCAAAAAAGCAATCGGGCTAAGATGGGGTATGTCCCCGAAAATCGTCAATTGAATAGACACAGCGGTAGTCAAGCCACTCCTACTATATGGGGTGGCTCTGTGGTGGACTGCTCTGCACAAACAATGTATCTTGACTCCCCTTAACAAAGTGCAGCGCATGGCGGCATTGTGCATTAGTGGAGCCCTTCGAACTACCCCAAACGAAGCGCTGGACGCGATCTTGAACCTCCCGAGCCTGGACTTAGCAGGCAAATCGGCAGCCATTCGACTGAGGGATACGGGGCAATGGAAAGCCCAACTCGATGGTCACGCTAAGATTCTTCAGCATGACAAATCAATCCCGCCAAAAACGGATCTATGCAAATCCCGTGAACACAGTCACACACCCTTCGAAGGTCTGATCCCAGGTAGGGAAGAATGGGATCGGGGCCGACCGGGCTCAATAGACGCAATCTGTTTGTATACAGACGGCTCCAAACTAGACGGACACGTACGTGGAGGCATATTCTCCGAATAATTAGAGATCAGGCAGTCATTTAGACTTCCTGACCACTGCAGTGTCTTCCAAGCGGAAGTGCATGCTATAAGGGAAGCACTCGTCTGTTTAAGGCACATAAACACCCAAGACAGACACATAAACATATATAGTGATCGCCAAGCGGCTATTAAATCAATCTACTCGACTAATACATACTCCCGAACAATAGCAGACTGTCGCAAATCTCTCCACGAGATGGCTAGTCAGTTTACTGTCAGCCTTATATGGGTTCCGGGTCACCGGGATATCATAGGCAACTGTATAGCGGACGAGCTAGCCAGGCAAGGCACCACCATACCTCTCTTCCAGGAAAGGAGAATGTTGGCATGCTTATGGCTACGTGCAAGCTAATTATTAAAAACCAATTCAAAAAATTATCCAATACACATTGGCAAAACACACCACAGTGCCGAATCTCTCACCAGACATGGCCTGCAATAAACAATAAAAAAAACATCGGAACTACTTAAATTCAGCCGCACGGAGTGTGGCATGCTAATTCGAGTAATCACAGGCCACTGGCTCGTTGGCGCACACGCCGACAGGCTAAAAGCCCCAAAAAATGATTTCTGTAGAAGCTGCAGGGATGAGGAAGAAGAGGAAACGGTGGAACACCTACTCTGTTCTTGCCCAGCCCTATGCAGGCTTAGACTGAAACACTTAGGATATCCCTTCATAAATGACCTAACCGAAATATCGGAGATTAACCTTAAGAAGTTAAGCTCTTTTATTAAATTCTCCGGATGGGGGACTCGCTGATCAACCAACCTGAAGGCTGACTCATAACGGATAGGGGACCCAAAAAGAGAGATCATACGGTACCACAATGGACCCACAGAGGTCTAAGTGTGCCAGGCTGTAGTCTGGCAGCTGTTCTAACCTAACCCAACCTAACCTAATTGTCGAACAGTCCCCAACCACAAAAATTGTCAATCCTACCAATCAAATTGTTACTCTTACGTAATACGTAAAAGTAAGAGTTACTATAAACGAGGACGGAAGCTAACTTCGGCAAGCCGAAGTTTTAATACCCTTGCAGATTTCACGAATTAAAATTTGACTACAATAGCAACATGAATTAATAAACAAAATATTTAATAATTCAAAAAATTAAATATTTTAATTTTTCTCTCTATTGTTCCTATGGGAGCTATAAGATATAGACGTCCGATCGGCACGCGCTTTTACCCTGATCAAGGTATGCGTAAAAGAATAAGATTCATGTCAAAAGCTCTTACACTGAGCGAAATATCTTCATTTTGTGAAAGCTATATCCGATTGTTCCAATGGGAGCTATAGGATATAGACGTCCGATCGGGTCGGTTTTCAAACTTGATCTGCGTACACATGTTTTAGGACGACTGTGAAAAATTTAAGTCGCTAGCTTTTAAACTGAGCTCGCAAACGGTATTGAAACAGACATACAGACGGACAGACGGACAGACGGGCATGGCTATATCGACTCCCCTAATGATCCTGATCAAGAATATATATACTTTATGGGGTCGGAAACGTCTCCTTCACTGCGTTACAAACTTCTGACCAAAATTATAATACCCTCTGCAAGGGTATAAAAATAGTTATGCAACTGTAAAAAGGGTAGAATGTGCCCAAACAATAAGTTGTAGTTAACTTACTATTTGTATAGTTACGTTACTAGAAAATAGTCATTTTACTATTAAAATGGTATTTTACCATTAAAATGGTAATTTCCCAGAAAAATAGTACGATCCCTATTAAAAATGGTACTGCACCCTAAAAATAGTATGCCAATAAAAATGATTTCAATTTCATTGGCAAATTTTCTTTTATTTTTACAGAATATTAGTTCTCTGATTTTAGGAACATTTGCTTCAAGGCCTACTATTCGGTTGGTTTAAAATTGTGTACTTGATTTTCAAACGGTTTCTGTGACACCGAGATTTGCTTTTGGGGGGAAATTTGGTTGGAAGCGATTTCTGTGACACCCCCGATTATTTTTAAACTCGAAGGACAATATTAAACATAACAAAATATTATAATTCGTATTTTTTATGTTAATACATTAGTTGTTTTACATTTCGGTAATATTTGTACTAAGTACTATTAAACGACGGCAACTTAAACTGAATGTTACATACGGGGGTGTCACAGAAACCGGGGACGGATTTGGGGACGGTTGGTTTAGAAACCAACCGATCAAAACCGTTGATGTCACAGAAATTCGAGAGATTTCCTTTTTTTGGAAAATTTACCGAAAAACGACCAGGGCTGGATGCATACACTAAATATCGAACATTCAATAATTATCGAATTTTATTTGACTTGTTTTGACTATTGTCCAATAAGTTTTAAACTTAATTTATGTTTTTCTTGCTAAATTAAAAAAAGAATATATGTTTAAAGCGCACATTGTACACAATAAAAGAAAAAAATGGAAAATTTGAATTAACCTCCAGGCTACTTATTGCAGCCCTGAACAGCTGTTTGCAGCGGCTGCGTTGGTTTATTTACATTTGTAAGTTGGCAAGAATTTTAAAAGCGAACCAAAATGCCATCTGCACGAACTCTTGCTCTAGAGTACTTGCAAAAACATAAACTGCGAGAGGCTATGATGCGGAGGAGAATCCTTAGAAGTGGCTTTAAATAGTAAACCATGGGGATTTAACACATTGGCCAGGTCCTACCAAGCAGTGGTCACAAGAACGCGGCAGCCCTGAGTAAATCCTTTGGCAATGTCGATATTTTCGCAAATGAATCGCAAGAATATGGCATCTTGTGTTCCTGAATTACGTTTACTCTTGAAAATTGACAACGTTTATTAGTTTAAATTAATAATACACAAAAATTGTTTAGTTTTAATCATGTTTTCTTCTTCTTCTTTCTTATCCGGCAAAAAATAGGACTTTTTCACGACAGTGCTGCCACCTTTTTGCAAAGCCGACATGTTTTTATTAATTTCTCAATAACTACAACATTTTTTAACATGAAATTTTTACCAGAAATAAGTTTTATTTTTAACAACAATACTAAGTACCTTTGAATAAATAATTCGGTAACACAACATTTCGATAACTACTCCGAAATTTGGTATTTTAAAGTTCGAGCTAGTTGGTACCACTGTCAGGTTGGACGGTTACCCGACGGTTTTTTTTATCTAATTTTTTCGAGAGGTTTGATAAAAAGCATATTTTTAAATATAACACGAAGTAAATATAGAATTTGTAGTATGCAGATAGTTCATAAAATTCATTAGAGTTGTCTTAAATAAAGGTATATTTTTGACAAACATTTGTAAGTTGGTAAATTTTATTAAAACGTCCGGCAAAGTACGGGGTCAAAAATGACGTCTGTGACACCGAGTTTTGCTATTCGGGGGAAATTTGGTTGGAATGGTTTTCTGTGACACCCCCGATAGTGTTGTAGTACTTGTCATTCAGAGGTCCACTTGCCTTGTTAGTAGTTTAAAAATATATTTTCTAAATATTTATAAATTGAAATATAAAACCATTTCATCATTAAACTTGGTTTCCACAGAAATTCTGAGGAAATCGATTCTGGTCAATTTTATTTGATGTTTGTCGTGTTTCGGGAAACAAAAAAAACACTGAAGTGCTCTTGAAGTATTGTCTCAATATCCTGTAAATAAATTTTTAATTGAAAATAAGATGGTTGATACTTGAATATTTATAATAGAATCTGCAAATCCAATTCTTGGTAACATTTGATGAGGTATTTGCTTGAGGTGACTGTGATTTTTCGACTGTCTCAATTGAAGTTGATTTAAGGCCAGTGTCAAAACCCTAAGAGAGAAGAAATCATTTTGATTGGGTTACAAAACATTTCTTAAAAGAACTTACCTTAGACCGCTTCCAACTCATTAAAAGGTTCCGAAAATTAATTTTTTTGGACAGCTTTCTATTTCTAAATAAAAAGGTTAAGTCCGTATCACTTAAAGATTTAAGTTCCTTTATTGTTATGGATTCAGCTAAAATAAAAATATGAATCCCAGCGAGTTAAAAAATTAACGGCAATACTTGGCGCGTGGAGAATTGCACATAAAAAAATCGATTGGTAAAACTAATAAATATAATTTTCAAACAGACCCTAATCACAAAAATTGTCAATTCTACCAATCAAATAGTTACTCTTACGTAATACGTAAACGTACTCTTACGTAATAAGTAAACGTAAGGGTTACTATAAAAAATAGTTATGCAACTGTAAAATAGGGTAGAATGTGCCCAAACCATAAATTGTAGTTAACTTACTATTTTTATAGTAAATATAAAATTATTTATGGTTATTTCACTGTAGCACAGTAATTTATAAGTAATATTAAAAAGGTACTTGCCCATTACCTTTTCCAAAAGTGACTTCATCCTACACCTTATAAAGGTGCGGATTGCACTTGACTTCCAGCTAGTGTGGAAGTATATTAAAGACTTAAGACAGAAAATAAATTTTAAAGTAAAGTCTTAATGTCTCAGAATCTGTCTTGGTATTGGTGCACGGAGGGCTAGACCCAGTTGGGAATTATAAATAAGGCATCGCAGAAGATTTGTAAAATTGCCGTTGCATACTTTTATATTAAACAAGAGAGAACGTAATAGTCGGGTGCCCCTACTATCAGATACCCGTTACTCAGGTAAAGGGAGTGCGAGGGAGATGGAGATAAAAACTTTGATCACGCATAACATGTTAACGAATGGTCCGATTTGAAAAATTTCTTCTACATTTCGATAGGTATTGATAAACACAATAAAACTGCATTTTTACTTTTCCGAAATATTTAAATTTTTAAAATCGTATATTAGCGATTGTGGGCGTTAGATGGGGCGTGGCACCTTCTTTAAACAAACTTGCGCTGCGTAGGAACTCCAAGAATCTTCATGCCAAATACCAATCCTCTAGCTTTTATAGTTTCCGAGATCTCAGCGTTCATACGGACAGACAGACGGACAGACGGACATGGCTATATCGACGCGGCTAGTGACCCTGATCAAGAATATATATACTTTATAGGGTCGGAAATGCTTCCTTCTAGCTGTTACATACTTTTGCATGAATACAATATACCCTTTTACTCTACGAGTAACGGGTATAAAAAGTTACGTTAGGGTAACTATTGTTCATTGTTAAACAACTATTTAAAATAGTTTCAAGGTAAAAAAACAAAATACACACATCCCGTAAGCGTAGCTATTTTAACAGTAGTTTAACTATTTAATAGTACGCAAAGCAAAAACAAATACACGGACGACTATTTTTATACCCTTGCAGAGGGTATTATAATTTCAGTCAGATATTGTAACGCAGTGAAGGAGTCGTTTCCGACCACATAAAGTATATATATTCTTGATCAGCACCAATAGCCGAGTCCATCTAGCCATGTCCGTCTGTCCGTCTGTCCGTCTGTCCTCTGTCCGTTTCTATGCGAACTAGTCTCTCAGTTTTAAAGCTATCGCAATGAAACTTTCCTAAAAGTCTTCTTTCTATTGCAGGTAGTACATATTTCGGAGGGAGCCGGATCGGACCACTATATCTTAAGGCTCCCATACGAATAATCAAACAAATATAAGAAAATTTATTGTAACTTTGCAGGAAGTAGGCGTTTTGATTTCTGACAACTTAAAAAGGTATTTCTTTTATCTACAAGGGTATATAAGCTTCGGCTGGTCGAAGCTAGCTTCCTTTCTTGTTATTGTTAAAGTACTATTTTCTGTAGTTACTGAACTATTTTTATTGGTAAATTTTACCAACGAAATTTTTTTGTGTGTAGAACATATGTCGGAACGAACCGGATCGGACCACTATTTCTTATGGCTTTTATAGGAATATTTAAATATTATACGTTTTTCGTTTTAAAGTAGGCATTTTGATTTTTGACAATTTAAAAACTAAATCTAACTAGAGCGAACGCTATAGTCGGGTTGGTGTCACGACTATCTAATACCCGTCACTTAGCTAAACGGTGTGCGCACGCTGTACTCGGGTTGGTGTCCCGACTATCTAATAATCGTAACTCAGATAAAGGGAGTGCGAGGGAGATAGATATATAAACAATTTTTGATTGCGTATAACTTTTTAATGAATGGTCCGATTTGAAAAATGTCTTCTACATTTCGATAGGTATTAATAAACACTATAAAATTGCGTTTATATATTTTTAAAATCTTAAAAGATGTGGCCTCCAGACACATTTGAAAATCGTTTATGGCGATTGTGGGCGTTAGGGGGGGCGTGGCACCTCGATGAAACAAACTTGCGCTGCGTAGGAAGCCCAAGAATATGTGTGGGTAATCCCAACTTTCTAGCTTTTGTAGTTTCCGAGATCTCAGCGTTCATACTGACGGACAGACAGACGGACAGACGGACATGGCTAGATCGACTCGGCTAGTGATCCTGATCAAGAATATATATACTTTATGTGGTCAGAAACGCTTCCTTCTAGCTGTTACATACTTTTGCACGAATACAATATACCCTTTTAACGGGTATAAAAATGGGCAATAATACATCTGATATACCTAAAACGGGACCCATCGAGATAGAGCGTTTGAAGCTCATAAAGAAGGTATGAATTTGAACTGCAAGGGTATACAAACTTAGGCATGCCGAAGTCAACTTCCTTTCTTGTTTACTAATCATAATGCGTTCAGCAGAACTGTCGTAATAAATCCATCAGTGTTCAGGTGTCTTATAGAGCTTAAAAGGTATCGTTCTTTTCAATATTTTATCGCCTTCGTATCAAATTAAAAGCAATTATTATAATTCTATTAATTACACGTATAAAGCATACTGTGATGACGGTATTGCGGTAATAATATAACGACACGAAGACGTCCAGTTAGAGAGTGAATTTCTTCAAAAGTCAAACATTCTTAGCTGCTAGAATTGAGTGAGCAGCGGGCGAAGTAAATGCAACGTTAGCATATTCACGTACACACATATGTATATGCCCTGAGACGGCTGGCTCGATGTGTTAGTGAGAGAGAGCCACCCACCGGGAAAATTCCTCTGGAAAATAACATATTTTCATCAGGTTTCTCCATAGAAGCGGAAGGGACTAAACCTCATTCACCCCTTACATTTCTTCCATCTCTGGTTTCAAAATACACGGGGGTGACACAAAAAGTAAGGGGGAAATGAGGTTTCTATCTGGATCTCTGGCAGAAGAGTGCAGGACAAAATCCACTGGTTTTTCGACTTCCCGCATTATAGATTTTCCACACGTGCTCAGTTATGGTTTTCCTCTATTTGCAATATCTGCTTTTCCACACCCTCCCAGTTTTGGTTTTCCAATACTTTGTAGTATCTGATTTCCCACAATAAAAAATAACTTTTTTTCATGTAATATTTGTATATGTATTTATTAATAATATTTACAATCGAAGCATTGGAATTAAAAATTGTTAATGCCTGAAGCACTCCCGGTTTTTGCTTGGCCGAATGCACGTCTTAGGTATCCATGTCTTGTAAGCCTGTCTTCTGAAAATATTAAAAATAATTAAGATATTAGTTTAAGACCAGGAATAATAATAAGAGTAATTACCAATATTACATCTCCATACAAAATTAAGGGATCTCTCCAGAAATATGCCTAGTTTGCCATGGCCGTTCATTTACCCTCTGATCAGATGTTTAATGTCGGGGATGGGAATTATGAAAAGAAAAAAACAAACACGGAAAATGCAAGCGCAACAGTTCTGGTCCCAAGAAGTCTCAATCGGCCTGGCTGAAATAAATGTAATATTTTGATTAAGTTAAACAACTAAGTTAGTATGAAGTACTATTCATACAACCATTTAATGAACACCGCACTCCATTTACCACTGATGAAGATTAAAAACATTTCAAGTGACACTGAAATGCAGAGTTTGTGTTAAAGATAGCATCTGGAGGCTTATATTTATTAATGGCGAAAATATCTGTGGTACCAACCTCTGTAACGCTGAAATAAAGATTACTAAGCAACAACATCTTTGTTATCACTTACCTTTTTCTCGTTTTTCAGAATTAACCAAACGATTTTTCACTTTTTTCACTTTTTTAGACGAAATGTAAAATCATATCATATACTTGATAATACCAAAATGCAAAATGCAGATAAATTTGGTGTTAATTTCGTTGTAAGTTAGGGTCACACCTGCCACGATCTGACGATCAAATTATTTTATTTCACAGAAAATGTTTAAAAATATAAAAAACAATAATATTTTTCTTTGTAATTTTATGGCAATCCTTGATAAATGTGATCAAATTTTTTAATCGTCTTACCACAATACCCACATTTATTCTTATTATTATTTGTAAAAATTGTGAGTAAAATAAATAAAATCATCAATAAATATTATGATTATAGACATTATGATTATAGTATTTAGTTTAATTTATTTGATTAAAAATTATTTATATTTTTTCTACGAATTTTAAAATTACAGGATTTCAAGAACACAAAAACCAACTTCTCACTTTCCTGCTGGGCAGCCGGCACCGTGGGAACCCACCGGGAAAATTCCACTGGAAAATAACATATTTTCATCAGGTTTCTCCATACAAGCGGAAGGGACTAAACCTCATTCACCCCTTACATTTCTTCCGTCTCTGGTTTCGAAATACACGGGGGTGACACAAAAAGTAAGGGGGAAATGAGCTTTCTATGTGGTTTTCCAAACGAATTTCAAATTCCCTACACCGTCGCCTGCTAAAAGATACAGGATTTCCAACATTTTCTGCTAAATGGAAGAGGTTTTCCAACACACAAAGAACCACCTTCTCACTTTCCCGCCCACCGCTTGTATGGAGAAACCTGATGAAAATATGTTATTTTCCAGAGGAATTTTCCCGGTGGGCGGTGGGAATGCATAGTATAGTTAATAAGTGTGTATAAATATGTGTACATACACTCTTAAAAATTTATTTCTAAATTTTAGAAATCTTGCCATTAAATCGGCCTATCTTTGAACATAGAAATAAAATTTCTTGTTTTTAGAAAATTTGCCTTTGAATTTAGAAAACCTTTCTAGATAAAGAAAATTCAAGAAAGAATTTTTCTTGAAATTAGAAAAATTTAAATCTCATATGTTTTGTTTGCCGTCGCAGCCAAAACAATTTCTACGTATTTAATGGCGAAATCGCCATTGAATATATGAAAGAAATGACCCTAGAATTTAGAAAAGTAGCCATTGAATTCCTTCGGTTACCGAATGTTAACGACAAGAATAACGAAGTAGGACGAAGGGCCTACTCGGCCCGACCACTACCCGGCTACCGACTTCTCTGATCACCCGAGCGTCAGTTGTAAAAAAAATTCGTAAGTGATGGACGTGATTCTCAAGCGGATAAGAGGTGAAGCCTTTTTCCAAATATTCAAAGGTATGTACATATATAATTATACCCGTTACTCGTAGAGTAAAAGGGTATATTGTATTCGTGCAAAAGTATGTAACAGCTAGAAGGAAGCTATTCTTGATCAGGGTCACTAGCCGAGTCGATATAGCCATGTCCGTCTGTCCGTCTGTCTGTCCGTCTGTCTGTCTGTATGAACGCTGAGATCTCGGAAACTATAAAAGCTAAAAGATTGGCGTTTTGCGTGCAGATTCTAGGAGTTCCTACGCAGCGCAAGTTTCTTTTAAAAAAGTGCCACGCCCCCTCTTACGCCCGCAATCGATAATATACGATTTCAAAAATTTAAATATTTCGGAAAAGTAAAAATGCAGTTTTATTGTGTTTATCAATACCTATCGAAATGTAGAAGAAATTTTGCAAATCGGACCATTCGTTAAAAAGTTATGCGTGATCAAAGTTTCTATCTCCATCTCCCTCGCACTCTCTTTACCTGAGTAACGGGTATCTGATAGTCGGGGCATCCGACTATAACGGTCTCTCTTGTTTTTTTATAGCACGCGTATAATTGTGTGTATGTAATCAAAGGAAAAACTCGAAATCTCTTGACCAAGTTTATACAAATTTAGTTGAATTGTTTTTGTAGCTAAAAGCTACGTACATACATACATTTGTACATAAATATGTAGGTGTACAGTTCTATAATAACTTCACCTTTTTACTCGCAATATATTTATTTTTCAGAGTGAAAAATTACAGATGAATAGCTAAAATACCTTCAGTTGCATCTGCCAAATAATTTGTTTGACGAAGCTGTAATTTTGTTTTAAAACCTTCTAAGGTAAGAGTATATCAAAAAGAAAAATATGTTGTATTTGTTTGACATACCTAGGCATCTAAATATGTATGCATGTACGCGGCTCACCCGATCTGAAACCCGATTTTCAACCCTTACATATTCTGCTCCTGTCTCTCGCTCTCTCGACCGACGCGTCGCGACTTTTCTCTCTTCTTCTTCTCTAAATTGTACCATGAACTGACCTGCTTACATTCGGGCTCCCTTCGCTCAAAGGCCTGTTTGTAAATATGAATGTATGTACGTGTCTCTCCCGGTTCTCTCTCTCTGAAATTCGATCTTCAACCCTTACATCCTTGTGTTCTACCTGTCTTGCTCCTCTCTCTTTCTTTTGACCAACGTGATTGTATTTTGGCTAATATTAACATTACATTATTTCAAAAAATGTTGTTTATCTTAAACCACATATTTGATATCCCAATAATTCTATATTTTCCAGATGTGGGAAGGCGAAGAAAATGGTTTTTGATACCTGCAACTACATACTGAGTTTTTAATTCACCTTATGTCATATGAAGTTCAACAGACCTTGTGTTATACAATATTAAATTATGTGAATTAAATTCACCACCAATAATAACTCGTATGCTTAATAATAAATGATTTCTTAAGTCAAAAGTGTGTTATTTAAAAATGTTTAAATGTTAAGTGTTAAATGTTTGAAATGTAATAAAATAGAATATAAAAAAAACTAAGTTACATTTTACTTTGGGGGTTTGTAAAACATCCTTTCAAGAAATATTATTTCTTTAATCAATAATTGCTTTTCTTGTTTTAAGAAATATTTTTTCTTGTTTAAAAGGTGCCTTTCTAAAAAACCATTTTTTGTTTTATGAAAATTTAATTTCTGAAAACAAGAAATTAAATTTCTTAAAACAAGAAAGAAGCCACCTGAAAATTTAATACTATTTTGTATTACAACGCGAAAACTTGTGATTGCAGGGAAATTTGATAGTTTATTTTTGACGACGACGAAAGGGAGTTTGCGCAGTGAGATTCATATAACAACTAACTCTTTAATTTCAATATAAAACGCTTAAGCCTAACTTAACGAAGGGGCGAGAGACGGGGCGAATTCGCGAGCGCGATTAAAGCTTTATTGCGCTCCCGCTGCCGCCTTACACTATTCAACAAATTTCATTAAAAAAGCGCAAAGTGCGCAAACACCACCTTTGAAACAAGAATCGCCTTTCTTGTTTCCAGAAATATTTTTTTTTGTTTTAATGGTGGCTTTCTAAAAAACCATTTCTTGTTTTAAGAAATTTAATTTCTTGTTTCAAGAAATATTTTTTCTTGTTTTAATGGTGCCTTTCAAAAAAACCATTTCTTGAAACAAAGGTGAGGTCGCCTTTGGCAAAAATTTAAGAAAGATTTTTCTAGATTTTAAGGAAATTCTTCGATTTTTTTTATCAGTGTATATGAACATATATATTTAATGAAGTAAATAAGTAAATAATACATAAAGTACTCCGCAGCTCGAGCAAAATAGTTGTAGTGTTGCCGCCCTGTGTTTTCAAAATTTTGTTGTTGTAACTTTCTTATCAATGCAATATTGGCAGGAGAAGAAAAATTACAACAACAAACTTTTGAAAACACAGGGCGGCAACACTACTACTATTTTGACCGCAGCTGTATGTTTTTATGTTTTTTGACTATGTTTTCTAGAATTTGTTTCTACCTTTAAAAAAAATCCTAAAATTATTCTATGTATCGGGTCTAAAAAATAAATAGTGTATCTTTTAAAAAACTTCAACATCAAAACAAACCATGAATCCGTTTACATGTGATACCTCCGGAAAGTTGGCCAATTTCAGCATTTTTCGAACTTTGTGGTCCTTGTGCTAGGAATCCTTGCGTCGGAGAACTTTTTGGAAAAAGCAGTTTAGCTTGGGAATTCGTAACGAATTCAACAATATAGCATCCATTGAAGTAAATTTAAAAATCATTAATTTTGTTGCACAGTGTAATTCGCGCTTAATTTTTTTCGATCCTTGAGCCCAAATCGCTCGAACAATCTTCGAAAAGCTACAAAGATATGAATTCGCGGTATCTTACCCGGTCAGCAGGTCGGTAGCTGTATCCAAGACTTTTTTGTTGGTACTAAAAGAACGAAAGATCCTCCTTTTCCCAAGAATTTGCGGTTGTTTCATTTTCCATTTTATACTAAGTTATAATGACCTATGTTCATTTTCCCCTACTTTAAATGATTCCAAATCATTTATGGTACCAAAGATAACAAAAAATGTTGTTTTTCGATTGAGCCCAAATTGCTCGAACAATCTTCGGAAAGCGACAAATTCTTATCCAAGGATTTTAATTCCCTGTTTCTTGAGATGTTTTTTAATAAATGTCAGAGAATCGGTAGCAGTATCCAATACTTTGATTTTCTTACTAAAATAACGAAAGTACCTCCTCTTCCCAAAAATATTAAATCCCATTAATGGTATCAAAGAAAAAGAAATAAACAAGAACATGCGGTTCTTTTGTGGTAATTTTCCCGTACTTTAAGTGATTTTGTATTTAAAGCTATTTTGGTCCTCAAAAGCAAATTATAATATTAAAAAAATATAATATATATTAAAAAAATATGAGAAATCTCGATTCTTTAGCTCTTATTGTTTCCAGGATCATAGCGTAACCAAGTTCGTAACCAGTTTATTTTCGTTGTTTGGCAAGACATTTTCGAATATACCAATGTTTTTATAACCTTGCAGAGGGTATAATGATTTCAGTGAATAAGACGTTTCCTATCCCATTAAGTAAATATATATTTATATAGCCATGTTCGTCTGTGCATCCGTTTCTACCCAAACTAGTCTCTCAGTTATTAAGCTATCGGGATGAAACTTCCCCAAAAGTCTTCTTTCTATTGCAGGTAGTATATAAGTCGGAAACAACCAGATCGGACCACTATATCATATAGCTCCCATTGGAAGGATCAGAAAAATAATCGAAATAGCTTCGATGTTTTTTGACATATAATTCTGAATTTTCATTTTATTTTATTAAAATCGGACGACAATATCATATAGCAGCCAATTGATTAAAAATTAATTTGAAAAAAATTATAGCTTCGTTGGTTTGTATTGAATTTTCTTCTACTATAGGCAATAACTCTTTTTTGTTATTTCAGAATCTCGAATTAAATTTATCATGAATCGGAATATATATATAGCTGCCATAGGAATATATACAAATTAATGTCAAAATAATGTAACCTTCTTGTTTTATATATTTTGTATGATATAAAAACTTTTATTTGAACGGCATAATGGTATATAATAATATACAAATAATATAATACCACTTATTATTGATATAGGTACTATTTTAAGTTAAACTAAGAACATAATCCGTTTCCACATTGCAGCACGGTGAAGCAAACGGTGCAAACTCTGACTGGTTTGTTAATTCCAAATTTTAGAATGGGCACATCGTTACTGGAACATTTGGAGCAAAGGACCCGTCCACAATGTCGGCTTAAAATACAACATAGGAAAACATAATAATGTAATTGTTATAATTTGAACTGATTCTGTTCTTACCAATGATGTTTTCTCATCGTAATTGTAAACCTAGTTGCACACTCCTGGCATAAGTCACACTCTGACCATGGTGATTCTTGTGGCAATTGGTCTAGTAAATTGTGAAGTAACTGATCCGTGGCCAACTTAAAATTAAAAATATTTACTCCTTCTCTGTTTTCACTACCAAGGCACGCCCCTGCTTTCACAAGTATTTTACAAAGGGGCGATTGCCCTCTCATAAAGGAAAGCAGAAGTGGAGTATTACCGTCCATATCAGGAATGTTAATTGGATACTTTGGCATACACTCAAGAAATAATTCGCAAATAAGGGCGGCTGTATTATCCTCGACAACCCGGCACAATTCATGCATAGGATTTCGACCTTTTAAATTAGTTGCTTCTGCGTTCACTCTTGATTCAGTTAATAATTCACGTGCAATGAAAAACTGACCGCAGCGTACAGCAATGTGTAAAGCATTATTGCCGTCAGCATCTGCTGCATCAAAGTCGGCATTGTTTTGAATCAAGGCAGAGACAGCAGGTAGATTTCCGCGTTCAATGGCGATATGCAGAGGCAATTTTTGGAAAGCATCCCGCTCATTCATACGGGCTCCGGCTAAAATCAGATTTCTAGTAATCATTTCATTATGTGATGCTGCCGCCAGGTGTAAAGGCGTCGATTGATTGACGTCATGTACGCGCGAATTTACATCTACCTGAATAGATAGCAAAAATAAGACACTTTCTAAATCATCTTTCATAATTGCTAAATGCAAAAAGTTTCGGCCGCGCAAGTCCATTTGCTCAGCTGCTGTAGGAAATCTATCTAAAATTCGTTGGGCGGCCTTATGATTACGGATGCCCAGAGCAGCTGCAAAGGGTGTGTTTCCAGTTCTATCGCGTAGCTTTAGGTCTATAACAGGGTGACAAAGAAGAATGGATATTATCTCTTCATGTTGGTTTTCAATGGCTACATGAAGTGGGGATTTGTTTTCAGCGTCTACTACGTTAACATTAGCACCATGGTCTATTAGACTCTGAAGAACTTTGGTTAAGCCCCTCTGACAACATAAATGCAACGGAGATGACTTTTCTCGTGGTTCATCTGCACCCTCCCGGTTTGGGCCCGGCTGACGTGCAGAATCTAAATCGCATTGGCTTTGAATTAGAAATATAGCTATATATTCTTTGTTCTCATCAATGGCTCGATGTAAAAGGGTTTGTTGACATCCCTCAGGACCTTTATCCCAACAGTCAGTGTCAACACCGTGACGAACAAGTATTCGAGCCACATCTTCGTTTCCTAGTTCCAAAGCAGTCCATAATGGTGAAACTCCATTTTTATCGGATATTAGTGCTATTCCTTTTGTGCAAAGAGCATCCAAAACTCTAGGTAGATCGTATTCGATCGATAAGTCCAATGCGGAATCCTGATCATCTATTTATGGTATAAAATTATTAGAGGATTAGAGTATTTATTAAATTTTGTTTACCTGTGACAGCTGTAAAGTCTGCTCCTTGCTCCAGTAAAAATAAAGATGTGTCACTATCTCCATTCTTGATTGATTGATGCAATAGTGTCAAATTATCTTTGTTTTTCGCGTTGACATCTGAGCCTCCTCGGATAAGAATTGGAACCAGTTGAGTTCTATTTAGAGCTAAGCATCGGCTTAACGGAGAATCACCATTAATGTCCTTACAATTAAAATCAACAACATCGTTTACATTGTTTTTCTGGTTAACAAAAGCCTCTAAGGCTTCAGCGGCATTAGCTTCCACTGCAATATGCAAAGCTGTTTTTAAACCGCTATCAATGTGTTGTAAATTGCACGAAGCACCCTTAACAATCAACTTTTTTACTAAGTTTGGCATGTTTTTTAAAGCTGCAATATGTAATGCTGTTAAACCACGTAAATTTATATGATCAAGATTGGAATAATCGGCCAAGAAAATTGATGCACGCTCCCCATGATGTCCGTTCATTGCAAAAACCTGTAGGAGGCTATCTCCGGTTTTTGTCTTTATAGAAATTGGTTGTGCACCCATATTTATAAGCATTGAGGCTATTTTAAAATCTTTATCTCCTACTGATAAACTAAGCTCCAAAGGACACTTTTCTTCGAAAGTGCGCAAGTTAATATCAATATTTGGAACTTTAAGCAAAAGCTTCACCATTTCTTCATTTTGCCTGATAATCGCTATGTGCAAAGGTGTTTCTCCTTTTATGTTTCGGATGTTCACGTTTGGATTTTTTTCTAAAATCTTTTTCCCAACATTAAATATTTCTGCGGCACTGTTATTTTCCGTATAATTACATATAATGTGTAATGCAGTATCCAATGATGTTCTAAAAATTAAATTTAAATATAAATTATTTTGGTAGATTTTATTTAAAGTGCATTTACTTAGATGAAAGGTCTAACAGACAGTTAAGATCCAAGAGAAAGTGTGCTGAAAAAGCGTCACCGTTTCTTAAAGCAGCAATTAGGAGCGGGGAACCCTGTTGAAAAGGAAATTTACCAAATTAGTGAAATGTAGCAAGTCATAACAAATTATATATATTAGGTTGTCAAAAAAGTCCTGCGGTATTTTTATTACATTATTTTTTCTTTTTTTACATCGAGCTTTTAAGTGACTTAAAGCTTTTTCAAATGGTGTATAACGGCTTGATGACTTAAGCCAAGCTCTTGACCGATGCTACGGCTACTACTATGCCGGTTTTATCGCAATTTTCTACGACAGGCCTTCCTTCTTTGACCACCTCTGCACCAGAACGAAAACGTTGAAACCATCGTTGTGCAGTGGAAATGGAAACTGTATCGTGTCCATAAACTGCACAAATTTTATTGGCGGCTTGAGATGCATTTTTGCCTTTATCGTAGTAGTACTGTAAAATATGCCGTATTTTCTCCTTATTTTGCTCCATGATTGCGACGCTAAACTCACAAACGAAAACACGTGTTAGCGCGTGAAATGAGCTTTCCAAAAAGGTATAGCATGAACCGATGGGACGAATAATACTAGAACTACGCGCTTGCAGCGACAGCTAGCAAAAATACCGCAAGACTTTTTTGACAACCTAATATATTATATTTTTATACCTCCATATCAACAGCATTTATGTTAGCCATACCACTGTTTACCAGAGTCTGAGCGATTTTGTGATTTTTTGCCGATAAAGCCATTTGAAGAGGCAATAGACCATTTTCAGAAAAACTATTAACCACTTGTGGAAGCTAAAATGCATACAAAATAAAAAACATATATTGCGAATTCTATATGACTTGATGTTGATTTATATGTGTTGTACAAAAACAATTCAATATCCCATCCCAGACCTTATTCAAAAGTAATCAAAATACCGAAGCTAAAGAGTTTATGAGTTACATCTGTAAATGTAAGCTTGTATACATAGTTGGGCAACTAGTAAAAAGCATATTATATATGTGCCAGTCGACAAAATAAATAGTAGTTTCAACACTGTTATTAATTATAACACAGGTCAACAGAAGTTTTGTCCAGGCTTGCTACCATTTTATTTCGAAATGAGGCTTTTCTGAGCATAATTTGCCACCACCCCTATAGTCCATCAGTTCTGGTATTTGCGGTATCTGTAATTTAAAAAAATCTTCATTTTTATTCGTCTTTTGGGATATATCTTCAGAAGTGGTCAACCCATTTTGTTACATATATGTATGTTCTTGATCAGTATCACTAGCCGAGTCGTTTTAGCCAAGTCCGTCTGTCTGTCCGTATGAACGCTGAGATCTCGTAAACTATAAAAGCTAGAAAGTTGGTATTAATAATGTAGATTCTCGGGCTTCCTACGCAGCGCAAGTTTGTTTCATCAAGGTGCCACGCCCCCCTAACACCCACAATCGCCTTAAACGACTTTAAAAAGAGACCCTCTTGCTTGTCCAACTTCTTACTGTAAATAATACATTTAATATAGTTGACAATAAAATTCGTTAGCTTCCGCTCTAAATGAGGGATCCAAAACTGCTGCTGTACGCAATGAACAGTCTTCTGTACGGCCGACTTCATGTGACTCTCGAATCTAAAATCCTGAAGATATTGTTGTTGTCCCTGATTTCTACAATTCCATTATTCCTTAAAAATTTCGCGCTGTAAAATTTTTGTTTTGCCACCTTTAACCGCGACTTTGGCCATTTTGCTCAGTTTGACTGCAATCTGGCTCATCGAGCTCTCACTTACATATTCGACCATCAGCGCAACCGATACTGCGACTATGACCAATAGTTCTACCAACCTGCAGAAGTCATAAAAAATAAAATAAAGACCATGTATTATCATATAGCACCCTCAACTTTTTTCACCCTAAAAGGAATGTTTGAAGTTTGTCTGAATACCACGAGGATTGAGGATCTACAAAATATTTGGTAAGAGAAACACGTTGGGCATGAAATTTGCCTTCAGAAAATAATTATTTCAAAAAATCTAGCGAGCGACCAATGTCCAATAAAGTGTCCCGAACAGAATGAAACTATTTTCAGAAATTTGACATTGACGGAAATTGGTTCGTAATTTCTTCAACTGATGGCGCTCAAATTTTTGATGCAGCCCTCTGGTGTTGTAAGGAACCTTCAGTAAACACGGCGCTCAATTTGAACGAGCCGTTTTGCCGCTAGGGCCACAAACTATTCTTCCCCTTTTACTATTTTAAAAATAGTATTTTTGCCCCCTCCTCCCATACTTTTGCTAATGAAAATAGGTTAGGTTAACCCGGACGGCCCTTACGAACGGGGAAACGAATAGGCCAATATGGCCCTTAGGATCGAGGTGTTTTTGGCGAAGGCGAGAAGTTCGCCTGGTTCCCTGCTGGAGGCGTCTTCCAGTGATGCCAGTAGTGGGGCACCGAGGTATCTTCTTCTTGCTCGTGAGAGAGCCGGGCAATTGCAGATAACATGTTCCAGGGTTTCGATATCCCTTGATTCATCGATGTTGAGTATTCCGAGTGTGAAGCGGCCAGACAGTGGCCTGTAAAGATTCCCGTTAACAGTCTGCAGTCTTTCCGTGGTAGATGCAGTTCATACTGGCTGAGTTTATCTGGCTCTTTGCACATAGTTTTTGAGATTCGGCAAGTCTTGATATTCCTCCACCTGCTTTTTGCTCGCGTGTTCGCCTGTTTCTCCAGGGCGCTTTGGAGCGTTCGGAGGGAAACAGGCACGTTCTCCGTTCTGTCGTTCGCCAGCTCTTCGCCCTCCTTTGCAAGAACGTCAGCTGTCTTTGTCTTGCTAAGGTTATCTAGTCGCTCCCTGCTCGCCATTACATTTTTAGAACTGACCGTTGACGACTCCATGGATCATATCGCTGCTTGGCTGTCCACGAACAAGTTGACCACATCGTGTAGTCGGTTTATATTTTGAGCTTTCCTTATGGCGAAGACTTCCGCCTGGAATATGTTGCAGTTTTAGGACAGCCTTAATTTAGGGTCCGTACAGTATAGGCCCTCTCCTACTCCTCCTTCTATCTTGGAGCCGACTGTGTATATATTGAGGATGTCAGGGTCTTTGGCACCAAAAATCGACCAACTTTGCGATTTTTTCTATAAAAACTGGATTGATGGATTTAATTCAAACCTTTTGTACATTATTAAGTGTCATTTAAATAACATCCACTAATTTTATAGCCGATACTATCGGCTAATGTATCGTTGGCAAAGCGATTGCTGGAACACTATTAAAAAAAGGCGTTTTGCGGTGTTCACTGTACCTTCGCTAAAAATGATCCGATTTCCATTTTGTTTATACATTTCGCTTAAGAATTAAAAAAAGACCCGCCCCTTGGGAAGCTTTTTTTTTAACTTCTAAAGATTTTGTCCGATTGACTTAAAACTTTTTTGTATAATCTAAAGATGTTAATCTAAATACAAGAAATTTGTTTTTAAAAAATCGATTTTTTTTTGCAAGACCCTACCCTCCCTTAACCTCCGGGCAAGTTCTGATAGGATAATCTTTCCACTACATTGGGTCTCCATGCCAGCTTGCAGTCCAGTACTGTGCCGAGGTACTTGACCTGTGTTTGCGGAGCCACCCTGATTGCGTTAATTTTCGTGGGGTCCATTTCGGTACCCTGTACCTCTTAGTAAAGAGAATGAGGTCCGTCTTGTCTGAGTCCCACCTTTTCCGCCCACTCACATTTCTCTCTGAGTGTTGATTTCATTATGGAGCTTTAGTAATAATTAGGCCTATGTCGTCCGCATAGGCTGTTATTTTTGGGGATCTCCTCTCGAATCTCTTAATTAGATTGTCGGCCATCAATCTACCTTGTAGTGTGCCCCTGTGTACCCCCTTTACCATGGAAGCAGTGCCCCACTCTGAATATACCTGCCTGCAGCTATGTATTTTTGAAGATTGGTCGTAGGGAAAGAATTCGAAAAGCTCCTCGATGGACCGCGATATCTCAAGAATTGGCAAGGCTTTGGTTGGCTCGGTAGTTTCTTGTAACCGAATTTAAGGTTCTTAAGATCCTTTAAGGATCGTATTTTCGAGATTTATGGCCATCAAATCTGTTCTTAAAAGAATATTAAGTTCTGAGTCTCTTACCTTATACCTCTTATTCTGGTCTTATCTGTGGCCTACGCAGAGGCCGCGTCTGCCTGAGCGGGAGAGTTATCATTTGACCCCCGCACAGGAACCCTTGGTGCAGTGTGAGAAGCATCTCAAGTGATTATCTTCGGCTAGGCTCTAGTGGCCTGCACTTACAGATTACAAGTGCTAGCACCGCTCCTTTGTAGGGTCTGGATCGATTTACAATTGTCACATGACATGCACAGAGCTCATAAAGTATTATATTTTATTTTTATTAGTGTTCGTCTGAACAGTAACAAATATTTTAAGTCACCTATTAGAGGTGGAGAAATATCGATTTTTGGGAACATCGATGTTTTCGATGTTTATGTCAAAAAACATTGATGTTTGTCGATGTTTATACCTGTTACTCGTAGAGTAAAAGGGTATATTGTATTCGTGCAAAAGTATGTAACAGGGAGAAGGAAGCGTTTCCGACCCTATAAAGTATATATATTCTTGATCAGGGTCACTAGCCGAGTCGATATAGCCATGTCCGTCAGTCCGTCTGTCTGTCCATCTGTATGAACGCTGAGATCTCGGAAACTATAAAAGCTAGAAGGTTGAGATTTCACACACATATTCTTGGGCTTCCTACGCAGCGAAAGTTTGTTTCATCGAGGTGCCACACCCCCCTAACGCCCACAATCGCCATAAACGATTTTCAAATGTGTCTGGAGGCCACATCTTTTAAGATTTTAAAAATATATAAACGCAATTTTATAGTGTTTATTAATACCTATCGAAATGTAGAAGACATTTTTCAAATCGGACCATTCATTAAAAAGTCATACGCAATCAAAAATGTTTATATATCTATCTCCCTCGCACTCCCTTTAGCTGAGTTACGATTATTAGAAAGTCGGGACACCAACCCGAGTACAGCGTTCGCACTCCCTTTAGCTGAGTGACGGGTATTAGATAGTCGGGACACCAACCCGACTATAGCGTTCTCTCTTGTTTTGAATAAAAATGGTCACTTCTATTGGCTTGGCATGTATTTGCAATTGTTTTTACTCATATAAAAATGAACATAAATATACCTTTGCAGATGGTTTTTTACTTTTAGCAACAAAATCTGACGATAATCTCTATACTAATATAATGCTAAGGGTAAAATATGGTCAGTAGCAAATTCCACCCAGAACGGATTGACATAAAAATCTAGAAATATCAAATTAATTCGGAAATAATTAGGCGCCGCGTGTGAGATACAAATTAAAACAAAAAACGACCCCAAAGTGCCCCAAAAATCGATATGTTTTTTTTTAATTCTTTCTTTTGCCATTTCTCTGTTATAAATGTTGTTAAAATGGTTTTAAAATGTTATGTTCATAATCTTATGGCATACCCGCAATTAACTGCATTTTCATTTTTTTGAAATTCAGCCTCCTTAACCAAGTCCCCAATATTTTCAAATTTGTGACGTCACGGCCTCCTCATATGTTTGTGTGTATGTTCTGCTGGCGAATGTATGTATGTATGTATGTTCTGCTGTCGTTTTTAAGTGTGACCGCGCAATTAAAATGAAAATACCACAGTCATAACACGTTTAAAATGCGCGGTTAAAAAATCGATTATATCGCAAATCTTTTCTTTTGCGCCTTTTTCTTAAGTAAACGTTAAATTTTAAAATATCGGTAGACTTACAGAAATCCCATTAAGCTGAATTTTACAGTCGAAATTTTCCTTAAAATTGCTTTTGTTTTTTAAAATGCAAAAGCCTGATCAGCAAACTATTTATTAGTTTTCAAATGTTGAGTTATCGACAAACTTTGGATTTGTAAAAAACAAAAACAAACAATGATTCGCTCTGCCATGTACACACACACGCACAAAATATATATATCCAAAAAATGCGTATTTTACACACACAGCCATTAGATACATATATGCGTGTGAACGTTTGTGTGTGTGCATTGCAGCTGACTAAGGAATTGAGATTCGCTCAAATTCAAATTCAATATAATACTGATATCCTTTTGCTAACAGAATATTTCATTTACATTTCCACAACAGATTTAAGACATTTTGTAACCGATTTTTGTGAACTAAAATTCAAATCGCATTGATAATATTAAAAGAACATTAAATATTCAAACCAATTGATTCTCTTGCTCTTTTTTTACTGTGGATACCTTCCAAAAATCCCCCGATAGCAAATTCGCCAAGAGTATTTGCTTTGTATTTTTGTTACCCATGTGCATAATATGACCTTTGCTACATTCTTAGGTAACTTATTAATTATCAAGAAAGAACTTCTTTACAAAGAGTAAACATTACTCGGTTTATTTTTATTAAGGGAGAAACAAATTTTAGAAAACATAGTCAAAAAACATAAAAGCATACAGCTGCGGTCAAAATAGTAGTAGTGTTGCCGTCCTGTGTTTTCAAAATTTTGTTGTTGTAACTTTCTTATCCAATTAGTCAATAGTACAATTATAATCAATGCTATATTAGCAGGAGAAGGTAAATTACCACAACAAACCTTTAAAAACACAGGAGGGCAACACTACTACTATTTTGACCGCAGCTGTATGCTTTTATGTTTTTTGACCATGTTTTCTAAAATTTGTTTCTCCCTTAATAAAAATCCTAAAATTATTCTAAGTATGGGGTTTGAAAGATAAAGAGTGTATCTTTTAAAAAACTTTAACATCGAATCAAACCATGAATCCGTTTGCCTCTGAGAGCTCCGGAAAGATGGCCAATTTCAGCATTTTTCGAACTTTGAGGTCCTTTTGCTAAGAATCCTTGCGTCGGGGAACTTTTTGGAAAACGCAGTTTAACTTGGAAATTCGTAACGAATCCAAAAATATAGAATCCATCGAGGTAAATTTAAAAAGCATTAAAAATGCTGCACAGTGTTATCAATGTCTGATTGTAAGCCGAAACCAGACTCTATATTATTGTATGTCAAACAAAGCTTGACATCATCAGCATACATTAGTACACGAGAATTTGTTATGATAGAGGGAAGATCGTTAATAAACAAAGTAAACAGCAAAGGGCCCAGATGACTACCCTGGGGCACTCCAGATGTCACGTGGATCATTTTTGAAACAGCGTTCTTAATTATAACCCTCTGAATCCTTCCATTCAAATAACTTGAAATCCAAGTTAAAAGATTACATTGAAACCCAAGCAAGTCTAGTTTGAATAAAAGAAGAGAGTGGTTAACGGAGTCAAAGGCTTTACTGAAATCTGTATATATAACGTCGGTCTGCTTTTTATTGTTAAATCCATTTATTACAATAGATGACAATTCAAGTAGGTTGGTGGTCTTCGCTTAACGAAACCATGCTGAAACGGTGATATTAGCGAGGAACATAAATGTTGCAAATGAGATGTGATGATACGTTCAAAGGCTTTTGGAATTGCCGACAATTTAGATATACCTCTATAATTCTGGGCATCCGCCTTCGCACCCTTTGTGTGAAGTGGAATTATAAAAGAGTCCATCCAGATAGTTGGAAAAACTGATGATGAAATAGACAAATGAAAGAGTTTAAGAATAGGTTTGCAAATGGTTGATGCACAAAACTTAAGCACACACCCAGGAAGTCCATCAGGACCGGGAGAATAAGTTGGCGTTGTTGTTGTTAAATCTCTTAAGAGAGAACTTTCGGTAATTATAGGTGAAAAAATACAATTTGGCCTATTTAAGGGATTAGGGTAGTTTGATTTTGACCACGAAGAGGAGCTATAAGTAGTTTTGAAAAAGTCGGCAAATAAATCAGCAATTTCAGAGTCAGTCGATGCCTCCATTGAGTTAAAACGAACCGATGAAAACAAAGCTGATGACTTACGCTTGGCGTTGACAAAGTTATAAAACTGCTTCGGATCATTTGTAAATTCAAATTTACAACGATTCAAATACATGGAATAGCAATGACTGTTAAGAACATTAAAATCAGATCAAGCCACCACATATTTCGAAAAATCGGATGGCTTACCCGATTTTTTATACTTTTTATAAGTTTTTGTTTAAAGATTTTTTAGTCTTTGAAGCGCATTTGTAAACCAGGGGGGCCTGTTCGGCTTTGGAGGAAGCCTATCAGGAACGCATTCATTAAAAAAAGTGTTTAGAACGCTATAGAAAAGTTCAGTTGCACTTTCGATGTCCACACAGTTATAAAGATCAGTCCAATCACATTGCGAAATCATTAAGTTAAGTTTATTATAGTCATTTTCCCGAAAGCATCTCATTTTAGTTGGAGAAACTAAAGGAGAGGTGGTATCAAGGTAGGGGAGGCAAAGTGTCAATTCCATAGTTGGGTGGTATCGGTCTTCTGGTACCACAAGAGCGTTAATTCTAGATACTGTGACTTCAGACGGCTCTGAAACAAACACAAGATCTAATTGTCTATTTAATGAATTTCGTATAAAGCTAACTTGCTGTAACGATAATTCTAAAAGGCCATCCACAAAATCATGGGTGGATAAAGGTAAAGCGACAAGTGAGTCAGAAGGGGGGACCAAGATATATCAGGGAGATTAAAGTCACCCAAAACAATGAAAAGGTCCCTATTGGAAGAACAGGATAGAATAGATTTAATAGCAGATGTTGCTCGTAAATTATTAGGTCAGAGCCAGGCGGAATATACGAACATGTAATAAAAATAGACAAGGATTGCAGGGAAACTTTCACGCAAACAAATTCAATGTCATTAGAGACATGAGAGTGAATTCTCTCAGAACTTATGGTGGAGGTGACGGCAATAAAACCGCCGAATCTTTTACTGTAGTTAGTTAATGTAATTAGTAATTTTTTGGGATACCGTGCAATGTGGAGCACGCTCTGTGAAAGGAGAAATAATTCTTTTTAAGTTAGCGTCGAAAACAGGAAGCACCCGAAAACTGACGATAATAATTTAATAAAACTTTTACTGTAGTTAGTTAATTTAATTTCTGATTTTTTGGGATACCGTGCAACATGGATCACGCTCTGTGAAAGACAAAATAATTATTTTTTAGTTAGCGTCGAAAACAGGAAGCGCCCGATGGCCAATGGCGGCGTTCCCCCATGCCCCTGAACTGTTGGGCAAATATCTCGATAACTGACGATAATAATTGATTGAGACTTTTACTTTAGTTAGTTCATTTAATTTCTGATTTTTTGGGATACCGTGCAACATGGAGCACGCTCTGTGAGAGGCCAAAATAATTAATTTAAGTTAGCGTCGATATTGAATTTGTAATTCAGTTGTAGTGTCGGATAGTGCGGTTCAAGTCATAGCTGTCCACGGTTCTTGTACTAAAGTTGGCGGGATTTTAATATTCGTTTAAAATTTAAACACTGTTACGTGATTTTCTCGAAAACTGACGATAATTTTTTAATGAAATTTTCCAGGCACATAGCTTAATTAACTCGGAATTGTGGAGCACGCTCTCTGAAAAAAGTTATGGATAAATTGATTTTTAAGGACTTATTTTGTATGGGCGGATTCAGAGTTTGGTCCACTGTTAACTGATTATCTCGAAAACTGACGATAATTTTTTGATGCAATTTTCCTAATATGTCCTTCAAGGGACGACCTTTAAGCTAAGCTAGCGCGCATTGTGCAGCACGCTCTGCGAGTTGAGATATTCCCCAAAATGTGGGGACCTGATTTTTTGAATGCATTTTTTTCATACTTCCGAACATCGTCTAGACTCGCGAATTACCTAGATCGAAAGATAATTTCATTCTAAACAAATTTGCATCTAAAATTTGTTCGATTTGGCCCCCAGAAATCAAAAAATAAAAATTGGCCCCATGTTTCAGATTCCACCGTTCCGTTATCGCCGCTAATGTCACCGACGCTACAGGCATTTTTCCACTATGCGGTTTTTTCAGTATTTTTCGGTATTTTCGATTGGCAACGCGATAGGCGGACGTGAGGTGTTTCCATTGGCAAACGCGTCTGAAAACAGCTGTTCTGCGAGCTTAAATAAACAATGGATTTAAATAATTTGTTATTGATAAATACAATCTCAGAACAGCATTTGAACAGCGTCCATATATGTGGAAACATTGCTGCAATGATGAAAGCAGTTACCATATCCCACGTTATGCTGCTTGAGCATTTGTTGCCAGCAGTTGGTTGAGCTCCAAATAAAGATCGGGTAGCGGCAAACAAATGCGTCAGAAACTGTACCCGGGAGTCCAGAAGGCGTTCATATGTATATATCGATCTAAACAGGCATTTGAATAATTCTCTGGCACGACCCGCGACAGCAGTAGCTGCAGCTTCTGCGGCGCCACGTCAGTGAACAGAATCCGAGCCGGGGCTAAAACGCCTACGAGGACATTGTGCACAAGAAGGAGGGAGATGTGCCCTTTTCCAGGAGGTCGCCTTGATGGACTAATGGCGGGCGAGCGTGATCAAAAAGCAAACGACAAGATCTTGGAGCCGGGGAAGAAGGCCCGAAGGCCTGCGCTGCAACGACCAAAGGGTCATTCTGCTACTATCCTTTATGCGCTTGGATCATCCTCGAAATACCGAACTATTGCCAGATCATTTGGCATATCAAAAACCAAAATTATACGAAATAAAGTTCAATAGAAATCTGTAAATAATTCAATATCAACAATATATGTTTTTAATTTTCCCGCTTCTTATCAGCTTCTTATCAGTTTCGGGTACAGAAAAATAATCTTGCCTGGTTAATACTGCTGAAAAATACCACAAATTTGACTTTGCAGCCCTGTAACGCGACAATTTTCCACCCTCCCCTCCCCTCCCACGCCATCAAGTTTTGTATGGGATTTGGGC
Organism: Drosophila lutescens; assembly: GCA_037075285.1. Classification (NCBI taxonomy): domain Eukaryota; kingdom Metazoa; phylum Arthropoda; class Insecta; order Diptera; family Drosophilidae; genus Drosophila; species Drosophila lutescens. The sequence goes on along the minus strand of JBAMCF010000731.1, from coordinate 65,225 downwards.
GCGTTCAACGGTAAATGGATGCAAACGCGACGCGTCCATAATGAGCAGAGGGCATTAGCCGATCTGAGTACTAGGCTTTACAGTTTAGGCAAATCCCTAGGTAATTCTTGAAAATAAAATGGTATCTAACAGTATATATTTTCAGGCTAGTATTTTTTTATAATAATCGGTGCGGTCACGCTGGTGCTCTCATTTAGATAGATAGATTTCTTTTAAAATAAATTACAAATAATATTTATTTAACATAAATAAAAACTTATAAATCAAGATCTTATTGTTAAGAATAGTTCAATAAATAGGTACGTTTATTTTAATTGTGGCCGTCTTGGTTTATTTGTATTTATGTAAAATGTACATGAAAATGTACACAAGTGCACACTGTACATACATACATATACGAATTTAAAAGTATTCCTTTTCAAAATAGGGTACTTTCACATTTCCATTTTCTTAAATACATATGTACATCGTACTTATATATGTATGATTTTTTTTATTTTTATGTACGAATGCATACGTATGTACTTATGTATGTATGCGTAGCTATTGTTTCGCATGTACACTTTGGAGCTAATGTTAAGAAAATACTATTTTTAATTTCAGTTAAATTAATTCTCAAAAATTTTGGAAGAGACACCAGCCTGAGGTATATTTATGTCCATACATACATATATACATACATGTGTGTATGCATAAATATGGACTGCAAGCAAAAATCACTATGCATCGTAATTTTTTTAATTGTTGCAGTGACATTGGGTTTGTATTAGTTATACAAAAGTATAAAGTATAAAGTATTAGCTTTACGGCAATAGTAGCCAGTGTTTGTGTGTGAGATTTGCTCTGTGAAACCTGTCAAAGGGCAATCCTTGCTTTACGGCAGGGGTACTCAAAACTGCCTTACGGCAGTTTATTTGCAAACATAATTAAAATAAAATAACACGAACGCGAGCAACGACACACACATAGTCATGAAAAAAACAACAACAATTTGCATTGTGAGTTACGGCGATAAAATAGGTTCAATGGAATTTCGGTTGGCTTATCCTACTCGGACAGCGACACAAGAAGAATCGAAGTGTGCTCAATGTTAGTTATGCGCGTGTACGCAGACATGCTTTGTGACCTTACAAAAATAAAAGTGCACCGCGTGCATATGGGCTGAGCACCCCTGCTTTACGGGGTTATATAAACTGTTACCGTGAAGAATAGCTGGATTTCTTGCTATTTTTTTGTTTTTATACCCTTTAAGAGGGTATAATGATTTCAGTCAGAAGTTTCCAACGCAGTGAAGGAGACGTTTGTAATTTCTTCACCCTGTTACATACTTTTGCACGAACACAATATACGCTTTTACTCTACGAGTTGGTTTTTATTACATTCTCTTCCTCTCTGGGATATAGCTTTTCATTAACATTTCAAAATTTCGAATTAAATTTAACAAAAATCGGATGGGTATATTATATAGCTGCCATAGGAAGGATACCCAAATCGCCATATCGATGTTGGGTCACTATCCACAACAATGGGAAAAATCTCCAATAATTAAAACAATATTGCTTCATTACCACCATCTTCGACTTACAGCTTACAGTTGGAAATAAACCGAAAATATACCCTACCCTACACAAAAAAAAAAACTATGTAAAATCAACATAGAAAAATAGTAGTTCACTATTTTCTGAACTTTTCATGTATTTTGTTGTTTTATTTTTTGGTCATTGAATTGTATTTAACAATTTAAATAGTAGAAAACCTTTTTACCAAAACTATTTTATTTGTTCGCGTGTATTTTGTTGTTTTATTTTTTGAGGCATTGAATAGTGACACCACACTTAATATCGTAACACAACTATTTTTTTCCTTCATGTATTTTGTTGTTTTAAAAATACAATTATAAATTGTAGGTCAACTATTTTTCTGGTTTTAGGGTGGTTAGAGTATCCGACTCATAATCTCTGGGCCGCGAGTTCAAATCCCGCTTTTGCAACTCATGTTTTTTTTTTTTTTTTTGTTAAATGTTGATTTCAAGTCTATAGATTTTCCTCTCCGAAAATCATTCTTTTGTGGCCTACTGCTTGACTCCGATGTTTGCGGCCCCGGTTCGATTCCCAGCGGAGGCAAAAAACCTGATTTGTAAGTTTAATTAAAATTACTTTAAATTACTTCCATATAAATTAATACTAGCTATACCCGGAGCGACTTCGTTCGCTTAAAATTAGTTTGGAGTACGGTTGTCAGGACTTTATGTTTTCTTATTAGCGCGTTTTTTTAAAACCTTTGTGTAAAACCCTTTTTAGAAGATCCTTCAGGAGCGAGAATCAGAAGGCTACTGGCAGAGCTATATAATAAATGAATTTGATCTATGTAAAAGTATTGAATTTGTATACATTCTATCAGTTACAATACTATCAATGCAATTTTAATTTGCGCACAAATGTACACTTGTTTGTAAATTGTTTCAAATTTGTTGTTTTGAATGAAACGAAAACATTTGTACACACACGAAAAGATTGGCATCTCATACAAAAATAGCGAAGTAACTTATTATTTTCCGATTCCACATTTGATTGATAATTATTAATTTTAAGCTCGACAAATTTTGCATTGGCTGAAAGGAAATTAATGATTTTATTTGTATTTAAGCACATTATCTACTTTCAAGTAGAAACATACACACAAATTGTGTGTATGCATGTATTGTACATGTATTGTAAATATAAGCAAATCAAAACATATCCAAATATACAAATGTACATACGTATTTGATCAAAAGTTCGAATCTTACGATTAATAATTAACTTGGAAACATTTTGTCTTTGCTTACAGAATTTGTAGTAATTTTTTATTTTCTTCCTTGGTGGAAATAAAATAAGGCTCTTACTTCTGCTACAAAATGAAAAATATTTTTTTAAAAATAAAACCTAAGCATTTGATCCACAGGACTGACTATTGATCGAAAATCATATTGATCGGAACAGCAGCTTAAGTTTTTAAAATCCAAAACAAATTTTAACTTAAATTGCCCCATTCCACACAGCACTACCCCTCCCCCTCGTCAGTTTCCTTGGGTGTTGCTCTCTCGGCCGTCGCTCTCTTGGCATCCGCTCTCTGGGTTTCGCTCTCTCGGCAGGCTCCCACAAAATGCAACGCAATAACTTAGAAAATCTAAATAAATTCGTTAAAAATACTTTAAAAAATGTTAAAAACTTGAAAAATAAAACTTAAGCATTTGGGCCATAGAATAACTAATGATCCAAAAATCATCTTGATCGGAGCAGCGGTTTAGATTTTTAAAATCGAAAAGTTAATTTTAAATGTAGCCCCCAAATTATGGGGGTTATCGAAATTTCTTTTAGATTTCCAATTAGGCCTTTTCAAGACCTAAAATTCTGCAAAATCAAAATTTCGAAATTCCAACCACTTTAGAAGTTAAGCTTAAGTACATCTAATTCTTTTTTGCTCTAAATATGGATGTTGGAGCTGTTTGGGGCCACTTGGGGGACATGTCGGATCTTAGTGGGCGCCTACTCCCCCAATGAAATACTGTGCAAAAATTTGGCTGCTGTAGCTCTTAAGGTTTGGGCTGTGGTCGTATCCCTTAAAAATCGGTCTTTCATTTTATAATCTTTAGAGATAACAAATGAAATTAAAAATAAAAATAACTAAAAAAAATAAATTAAAAAAACAAAAATTTTTTTGGGTAAAATACTATTTTGTAGGTAATCTACTATTTTATAGGTAATTTACTATTTTTTGGGGAATTTTCTATTTTTTATGGGTTGGGGCAGTTTTCACTATTAAATAGTTGATTTTACATAGTTTTTTTTTTGTGTGTACCCGAAATATGCCCTAGTGAAAGCATCGAACAACCAGAAGCATCGACCTTTTGTCGGATGTTGAAAATAATCAATCTGAACCAGGACAAGCCGCCCAAAAGAGGACAAAGCCCCTCCAATTTACATAAGAGAACAGAACTCAAATGCCCTAGTAATGGGCTTATTCCACGACATTGTTCGGCTCATTCATTAGAGGCTTAGAAAAGGAACAATGTATATATACATTTACTGGGATTTGTTTAGATAAGATGGCATGGCCACCTAGAACTAAAGCGTTAATTTAAACTTTATAATTCAAATAACTTTAACTGGTTAGTTTTTAAAGCTGTACAAATTAATATTGTGTTTTGTCATGAAGTTAGACATTTTTAATACGATTTTTAAATGTTTTGGGCTGGTCAAAGTACATATGTAACTCCTTTTAATTATGTCATAAAGCAGTAATTTCACGAAAGGCAATTCAATGTTAATTTATAGACGCAGTAATGTCTAAATTGAGATATATGTGCGTTATTTTTAGTTTGCAACGGAGTAATTAGGCAGCTGAAATATTATTTTTATTAATGTTATTTGTTATACGACCTAATTGGTCGCATATAGTTTTACAAATTTAGGGCTGGTATTCAACCCTACAAAAAGTCGTCCAAAACCAAAAAATTCATATAAAAAGAAGAGAGAACGCTATAGTCGGGTGTCCCGACTATCAGATACCCGTTACTTAGCTAAAGGGAGTGCGAGGGAGGTGAAGATATAAAACTTTGATCGCGCATAACTTTTTAACGAATGGTCAGATTAAAAAAATTTCTTCTACATTCGATAGGTATTGATACAAGTGTGGGCGCAGACAAAAATCGTTTGTGGGCGATTGTGGGCGTTAGAGGGGGCGTGGCCCTTGGCTGAAACAAACTTGCGCTGCGTAGGAAGCGCAAGAATATGTGTGGGTAATCTCAACTAGCTTTTGTAGTTTCCGAGATCTAAGCGTTCATACGGACAGACAGACAGACAGACGGACATGGCTAGATCGACTCGGCTAGTGACTGTAATCAAGAATACATATACTTTATAGGGTCAGAAATGCTTCCTTCTAGCTGTTACATACTTTTGCACGAATACAATATACCCTATTACTCTACGAGTAACGGGTATAACTAGACTTAAGATAAATGTACAAATTTAAATATATACGGCACAAACGTAGGCCACAGCAGCTCTAGCCACTATAATTACCTCCTAACCTGACAATAAATAAATAAAAAAAAAAACAGAATGAAAATCCGTAAATTTTTGGCGGAGATATAGTGATCACCGCAAAACGCTTTTTCTTAGTGCTTTATGTGTGTTTCACATGTGACTTGTTTAAGTGCGTTTTTCTCGAAACCACGTTTTGAAAGTCCGTGATCATCGGCATTTTTAAACGGCTCAACCGATCTTTTCAAACTTGTCGCAAATTTTTCTGCATAAAAAACCCGCTCCCCTGCACACTGGTCGAAATGACAAATTTTTTTTGGCATAAAGTCAAAATTTTCATGGTGAAATATATTGATTTAACTTTAATATTATTATAATATATTGCTTAACTACAAACAATCGATAACGTTATGTTGAATATTTGCAACCCTAATGTTTTGCTAGGGCCGCAAAGTTCGTTGACTTATCAGCTGCTTGCAAGCAAATAGAAGCGGCAAATAGTTAAAGTTTGATCATTAGCTATTTTTAATTTTGTGCACCAACTATCAGATACCCGTTACTCAGCCAAAGGGAGTGCGAGGAAGATGGAGATATAAAATTTTGATCGCGCATAACTTTTTAACGAATGGTCCGATTTGAAAACAAGAAAGAACGCTATAGTCGGGTTGGTGTCCCGACTATCTAATACATGTCACTCAGCCAAAGGGAGTGCGAGGGAGATGGATATATAATTTTTTGATTGCTCATAACTTTTTAATGAATGATCCGATTTGAAAAATGTCTTTTACATTTCGATAGGTATAAATAAGCGCAACAAAATTGCATTTATTCTTATACGAAATCGTTAAAAATGTGGCAACTAGAAACATTTTAAAATCGTTTGTGGACGTTAGAGGGGGCGTGGCGCTCGGCTGAAATAAACTTGCGCTGCGTAGGAAGGCCAGGAATGTGTGCACGAATACAATATGCCCTTTTACTCTACGAGTAACGGGTATAAATATCTTCAACATTTCGATAGGTATTGATAAACACAATATAACTAAAATCTTTAAAGGCGTGGGCGCCGGACACCTTTTAAAATCGATTAAAAATCTAGTATAACATTGAAGCTGGAGTTTCACAAGGTAGCGCACTGGGCCCTACCATGTTTAACTTATACACGGCAGACAAACAGAGAGGCTGACTACATCCATTAGGGCTGGTCGATTTGGGAGTCCAAAAATCGTATAGGGGAACGTTCAAAGTGAGCTTTGGCAAGAATAATAGTGGTTTCAAATTCAGTAAAATATCTGTACTGTCTACTATGATATTTTTCCTGAAAATAACAGTATTTTTCATTCGCTTTTCGGGGGGTCAAACGTCATACAAGTTTGTTCGCCAGTATTGCCTTTAAAGAATGAAAAATAATGAACTTATAAACATATAACGTTTACTCTTAATTAATTCTTTCGATTTTTTTTGTATGAATACAAAATCTTAGCCTCTTACTACTTGTCATATATTTTTAAGCATTATTTAACTTAATTAACAAATTGTTTTTGTATACACATTTTTCGAAAAGGGCCTAGATATAAATTTGGGGGGACAAAGCCTCGAAGTCAAAGCTTTCAATCGGCGGGCAGGATCCTGGCCGTAAGTCGTAACGGAAATCGAAAAAGGATTCGTTTAGTTGGTATTTTATCTTCAGCGTGATTAAAAAAAACCCTGTAGAACGCGTTTAAAACAGTGGTGACCAGCAGAGGCAGCGCGCAGGGCCCACTAAATAGGCAATTTCTATGTCGCAGCGCTGCCAGCGCGCTGCAGCGTTTCGACGCACATGTACGCAGTAAAGCAGAAAAACGTCACGCCCACAGTCAAATTCGTGCACCCACCGGGAAAATAATATATTTTCATCAGATTTCTCCATACAAGCGGAAGGGACAAAACCTCATTTACCCCTTACATTTCTTCCATCTCTGGTTTCAAAATACACGGGAGTGACACAAAAAGTAAGGGGGAAATGAGGTTTTTATCTGGATCTCTGGCAGTAGAATGCAGGCCAAAATCCACTGGTTTTTCGCCTTGTCGCATTATAGATTTTCCACACGTGCTCAGTTATGGTTTTCCTCTATTTGCAATATCTGCTTTGCCACACCCTCCCAGTTTTGGTTTTCCAATACTTTGCAGTATCTGATTTCCCACAATAAAAAACAAGAGAGAACGCTATAAGAATACATATTCTTATCAAGCATTTTGCTGCTTGATTGCATTCAAAACTTAAGCAAAAATGAATTTTCGAGCGAATCTGCTTTTCGACCCATACATTTCTTTTGGTGGGATAAATGGATTGCGCTGAAACAGATTCCTAGTGGTAGGCGAAGGTCTTCACCGTCCATTCCAAAAAAAATCGAGAATTTGTTGTACCTTTGCTAATTTTTTTGACTTTATCCTTTTTTTACATAGCACTATGGGCAAATATTCAGTCTTTGAGGCATAAACTCCAGTTTTAAAGATACAAATCTAAAATTTTTGTTATATACTTTTAAGGCTAAGATGTAATTTCGGTTTTAGTTGCTTTTTGAGTCGGACCACATCTTCATCCTACGCCCACGCCGCATATATACATTTGATGGCAAGGATTTAAATAAAATGTTATTTGTGTTGGTAACTGTAATACAATTTCTGTTTTTGTTAAATTTTGAATTGGACCAAGTCTCCATCAAGCGCCAACGCCGCATTTTTACTTTTAAAGGCAAGGATCTAAAAAAATTTATTTGTTAATAAATATTTCATATTTAACGCCTTTCGCAACGAAACTGAAGTATCTTCTTGTTTGATATTTTTTGCCAAATAGAAGCACCATGCAAAAGCAATGGCATCGAATTTTCTTTTTCTTTCGCCAATTGAGATGCCACCTTACGCTTTAATCGTGGTCCTGCCTCATTAGAAGTTAGGCATTTGCGACCAGGTTGGTCGCTTGGCAAGCAATGTGTAGTGACAGAACTCGAATGCAACTACAACATTGAGGTTTTACGTAAAACGTTCAAAAACGTGCAAAAAGTATTGATAGGGTTCGATTAGCAATTGTTTTGTTTATAACTTCCTATTTTTACCTTGCCTATACTCTCCTATACTCTACAACTTACACTCCACAGAAAGCAAAAATACATTTCTTATTTGTCATCTAAAAACTAAGCGACATACACATTAAACAAATGGACAAAAAAACGCATATAATAAACATTCAGTGCTTATAATTTATTTTACAATCCTTCACTCTTTGTATCCATATTTAAACTTTTTTGGTTGGCTTACAATAGCCAAAGAAATCGAGGTGTGAAAACTACAAAGTTTTTCGTCCCTTTTTGTAAACGTGTGACCCTATTTCAAACTTTCGAATTTCTTAAGGGAAAAAATAGCGAAAAACGCCAAATAAAATTCTTTGAAAATGGATTTTAGGTTCCTTAAAGTATTGTAAATAACCACAGAAGGTCATTTATGTAATACTGAAGAACAAAAAAATGTAAAAATGCCTCACTTTCGAATTTTTTGCCCATAGTGCATAGGTAAAACTGACCCAGAATATGCAAAAAAAAAATTTAAGACGTGCCAAAACATTTAAAAGACCTAATCGGCAATATTGGCTAGCATTTTAAATGTCAAATTAAGTTTATTTCCTAAATAAATTTTGAGTTTTTTAGTACAAAAAGGAAAAACGAATATTAATGTGGCCTAAATATTCGGTTTGTTTTTTGTTTATGAATGTATCTTCTTAAAATTTAAAATAAAGTATTAATATATATATATCAATGAAAAGTTAATAAAATAAGCTTTATTTCTGCATTATTATATTATTTATTTTTTTAGTTACAAAGCTTTTATTCACGTTTGAAGTTAAAACAAGAGAGAACGCTATAGTCGGGTTGGTGTCCCGACTATCTAATACCCGTCACTCAGCTAAAGGGAGTGCGAGGGAGATGGATATATCAATTTTTTTGATTGCGCGTAACTTTTTAATGAATGGTCCGATTTGAAAAATGTGTAGGAAGAATATGTGTGTGAAATCTCAACCTTCCGAGTAGTTTCCGAGATCTCAGCGTTCATACGGACAGACGGACATTGTTATATCGACTCGGCTAGTGATCCTGATCAAGAATATATATACTTTATAGTGTCGGAAACGCTTCCTTCTCCCTGTTACATACTTTTGCACGAATACAATATACCCTTTTACTCTACGAGTAACGGGTATAAAAACAAAAAACCGAATATTAATGTGATCCACTGCATGATCGATCTAGCCATGTCCGCGTAAACGCTGCGATCCAAACCTTATAAAAATCAATAACAAATCACGAAAAAGTGCTCGTTTTTGGGCCAAATACCCTATGTAACCCCTTAAGGCTAGAGACTTCAAATGTTTCATATAGATTAAAGCAAATTTCCTGCTAGCTGGCGCCATTCTTGCTTTGCTGCTTGTGTATATCCGTCTCTCTGACGCTCCTTTAGCTGAGTAACGCGTAATTAATTGTCGAGGCACTCGACTGTAGCATTCTCACTTGTTTTCTTTTATTTTCAGCGAAAACCGCCTTGGCTGATGTTCTTCAATGTTATAAGTGCTCCGTTTCTATAGAAAAGTATATCGTGAACAATAAAACTATGACGACGCCCTTATGCTCAAAGTTTCAAGACTCTGCAAATTTCGTGGTACAATGTCCATACTCAACGATGTGTTTGAAATCAATTTCAATTCTGCATTTACAAAATGGACAGAGTCAAGAAGCTATTACTAGAGGATGCGCCCAACAGAAAAATACAACACAGGTGTGATTTGTTAAGAAAAATAAGAAAAACAGTTAAAAGATCTTTTGTTTATAACTACCAAATACAAAAAGGTTTAGGGCCTGACAACTTTGTTGTTGTTCTGCTATATTAACCAAGGTTTTGTAATGTAATTTGTGGACCGCGGTAAAACTAAACACACATTCAGTTTAGTAATTAAAATATCGAATCCATGAAAAGCTTCCAAGCGACTTTTCATTGCGTCAGCTTTTGTAAAGTTTTTTTTTTAAAGTTTCCAATTTATTTTCAATATTTCTTATATCTCGAAATCCAGTTTATGTTTTACTGTTAGAAAATAAAAAACTTCAGAAAAAAAAAGTAAACGTTGTTTGTTCAAAAGCGACACAAAATTTGGGGTCATAAAAAAATTGGGTAAATAAAATTGTTGTATTTGAATGAAACGATTTTATTTCAGAAACTTTGCATCAAGCATCAACCGTCCTTTATCGAAAAAAATAGGTTTAGAATTTTTCTGAGAGCTGACCCCAAATTGCGTGTAATGAATGACGTGAAAGTTATTTAATAGTATTTTTTAAGTTCAAAATAATAAACTATATCTATAGATAATTATTTAAATAACCTATTACTTATTTTCAGATATTTCGGAACAAACAGTGGGAGCAAGAACATTTGGTTCAGGAAGTGTACGATGAAGGATGTATACCCATAAAGGCTGATTTCTTGGGAGGATCATTAAAAAAACATTGTTATTGTCGAGGAAATTTTTGTAATTCAGCTAGTTTTTTAAACCTTAAAAGTAACACCTTGCTTAAGAAGTTTTTAATTCTTACTTTATGGATATATTTATATATATTTGCGTAAATGGGGTATCTAAGAAATTCTTTGGACATTAAAAACAGTTATGAAATCATAACATTTCAACAATATTGTGTATAGACTTCTAATCGATCGGAGCAAAGTCGTCGAATTCCTAATTTTTGTTCTAATGTCAACTTTCAAGATATTTTGTGAGATAGTCATAGACCGATCTTTTTAGATTTTTGAATGTTTTTATACCCGTTACTCGTAGAGTAAAAAAAGTACATTGTATTCGTGCAAAAGTATGTAACAGCTAGAAGGAAGCGTTTCCGACCCCATAAAGTATATATATTCTTGATCAGGATCACTAGCCGAGTCGATCTAGCCATGTCCGTCTGTCTGTCTGTCTGTCTGGATTAACGCTGGGTTCTCGGAAACTATAAAAGCTAGAAAAGTGGTATTTGGTATGAAGATTCTTGGAGTTCCTACCTGAGTAACGGGTATCTGATAGTCGGGGCACCCGACTATAACGTTCTCTCTTGTTTTTTTATATTATTTCTCAAGAAACCTGTAAAGTTCAAATATAATTGTTGTTATTAATTTTATATTAATAAATAAAACCGTAATTCGACACCTAATGTAAGATACAGTGGTCCTATCCTGCTCTTTCCGGCATATATACATATACTAGCAGGGTCTTTCGCCCGTAGCTTCGCCTACGGAAATTACTCTTACAAATTACGCAAATATGTATGTAAATCAGCTATATTGTTTTTATTTTTGCTACTTTTTATACCCGTTACTCGTAGAGTAAAAGGGTATATTGTATTCGTGCAAAAGTATGTAACAGGGAGAAGGAAGCGTTTCCGACCCTATAAAGTATATATATTCTTGATCAGGATCACTAGCCGAGTCGATATAGCCATGTCCGTCTGTCTGTCTGTATGAACGCTGAGATCTCGGAAACTATAAAAGCTAGAAGGTTAAGATTTCACACACATATTCTTGGGCTTCCTACGCAGCGCAAGTTTGTTTCATCGAGGTGCCACGCCCCCCCTAACGCCCACAATCGCCATAAACAATTTTCAAATGTGTCTGGAGGCCACATCTTTTAAGATTTTAAAAATATATAAACGCAATTTTATAGTGTTTATTAATATCTATCGAAATGTAGAAGACATTTTTCAAATCGGACCATTCATTAAAAAGTTATACGCAATCAAAAATGTTTATATATCTATCTCCCTCGCACTCCCTTTAGCCCCAATAGATAGTCGGGACACCAACCCGAGTACAGCGTTCGCACTCCCTTTAGCTGAGTGACGGGTATTAGATAGTCGGGACACCAACCCGACTATAGCGTTCTCTCTTGTTTAAATCTAAAACTTTCCTCGTTTTCAACCTTTTTTTCTTAATTTTCGCAAAAACAACAATATTTTGTCCTAAGGAAACCATTTAAGAAATCTTGCTAAAAACCAATACTTTTTTTAAATCTTACTAAAATTCTTATGGGTCTTATTTCATTGGTCCTTCAAAACAGAGTCTCTTGATTTTGGCTTTGTTACCTTGTACCTTTTCCAGTTTTTTAATTGTCCCTGTAATTTTGTTTAAGAAATTAAAATTTTAAAACTATTTAAATGGAGTTATGTTTACTTCTTTGTAAAGACGTAATTAAATAATTACCTAAGAATGTAGCAAAGGTCGTTTTATTCACATTGGTACCGAAAAGCTAAATAAAAACCACATACTCTTGGCGATTTAGATTGTAGAGGCGCTTGTCGCTGGCTTTTATTGAAAATATAATGAACAAAACCAATATGCCCAAAGCAGGCAATGTTTTTCGACAACGGCTCGACATCTATTTAAGCTTGGTTAGGTTTTCCCAAATAGTCAGTACTTTGCCGTTTTCAGATGCACTATGGTCAGTACAAACAAGTGGCCCTTACGACACCAAGCAATGCTTCTTACGCGCGGAGCCCTACACCGTTTTTGGCGAGTAAACGAAATCGCGGTCAAAGAAAAACACAATTTCACAATAGACAATTAAAAATACATGCAGGTCAAAATACGAATAGTCAAGATACATAAAGTAAAACTAATAAGTTGCTAAGTAGGATAGTATTATTGATTTAAAGATAGGCAGTTGGTCGGTAGTAGATATTTCGTGATATAGTCTATTATAGTCATTGCAGAGTACTCTAAAAGGTTCATGTATTGCATAATTAGAGGTACAATTTTATATTTTATTTTGTTTAAAGTTTTTTTTTTAAATTGTTTGGACAGAGTTTTATTGTGTGATCTACTCTCGTTGACGTGACTTATGTACTGAGCTTAAAGTTAAATTTGTAAAGAGAAACAGCATAATTGACTGGCGCCTCGTGGTAACATAACCGTTTATTCGCTGGCTTATCTGGAGCTTGAGCTTGCTGATAAGATCCACAGCATTATCTGCATAAGCGAACGAAAGAACGGAAAGAGAAACTGACAAAAAGAAACTACACTGTACAAAGTTTTATATATAATAATCTTTCCCATAGCATCGATGTTGCAGAAGCAACACCGATAAAGCAGAGACACTATCCAGTTTCCCCCTACTATAGTGAAAATGATGTACGAAGAACTAGACCGCAAGCTGTCGTTAGGAGTGATCGAGGAATTAAATAGTGCGTGGTATTCTCCTGTAGTCCTGGTACGTAAGACAGGTAAAGTTCGTAGACTTGAAGGATGCTTTTTGGCTAATTCCGCTCGAACAAAAATCAAGGGATAAGGCTGCCCTTACCGTCCCAGGGCGTTCCCTTTATCAATATACGGTAATGCTATTCGGGCTCTGCAATGCACCCCAAACTATGTCCAAACACCCAGAAAAATTATGGACAACATTTTAGGTCATGCATAACCTAATCAGCTTTTCGAAGTTTACCGCTCTGGCGACTCTATAATTCCCAACCAGATATAGCGCGGCTTGCATGGTAACCCACTTCGATCGTTGACCAAGACAGCGATTTCACTGCTGATGATTGTAGTTGGCTACTACTTGAAACATGCATGTACAGTGAAGCCTCTTCGCTCCTTTTTGTGCATTGGCATAATGCCGACGTCTTGGACTTCTTGAAGTCTAAGCCGGCATGGCCTCGAGTTATCTAAAAACTTCTCCATAACCTAAAACATTTTAAATGGACTAAAATTTCCTTTTTGGGTCATGTACTGCCTAAAAATGTAAATTTTTGGTATATTTGCCCTACTTTTTAGGTCACGTATAGTCTAATTTTTTTGGTCATCGTGGGCCTTAAAATTAATGCATTTTACCTCAATAAATTTGACAGTTTAAAACCCTTTAAAACTAAATGTATTTGTTAAATATTTATGGTGCACCCACTAAATAATAATTGTATTGCTTATTATTATTTAATAAATTAATTGAGGTACTATTTTAAAACAAATTAAATTTAAATATTATAAGGTGAGCTGTATAATAGACATGCCGTGCAGTTCGTAAAGCGCAGTAGGCGTAGTTAGATATTTCAAATACACAATGAATATAAAATTCTTTGAAAATCTCAGAGAAGCTTAAAAGTTATAACAGCAAGTCCGATGATATCGAATTGGCCGGAACCAATGCCCCCGCCGAGAAGACTGATGAGGACACAGTGATTACTTCGGAGACTGGCTTGGATGTGATGATGAAGCACAGTTGGAGGCCTTTTCACGACAAGAATTCCTAGATGAAAAAGGTTCTGGCCAAGCTGGAGCAGAACGACCCCGTACAACACTCGCTACAAGTAGTTTCAGTTCCTTACCAGCAAGCCGATAGACTGCGGCCGCATATTTTATGGCAAAGTCATCCCCGTGCTCATGTTTTTCAAGCACGGACTGAAGGAGGAGAAGGCCTGCAGAAGCCCCCATAGCATTAATAAATAATCATTTTGTTTAAATAAATAATAAAGATTATAGAATATTAAAATACAAAGAAATCAACAAATCTGTATTTGTTTTATATTATGTTACATTTTCCAGCACATATTTTTAGGCCAAAGAAATCCTAAAATTTTGGATAGGGGTTTTCTCATATTTTTAGGCAGCCAATTTCTTAAGGGGGGACAGGTAACTGGGGGGGAAAAAACGGATTTTCTGGAATTTTTTTTGGCCAAATGAAGAAGTCAATAATATTGCTCCGAAGTACAAAATAAATTTTTTTCGAATAAATAAAAAAAAATGGCGGCTGTGCAGCATTTCTTCGTAGGCCCTTTTTTGTTGAAGGGGGCCGGACACCTAACGTCCTTAATTTTTGATCTAGAACAAAAAATCAAGTTTGGTTAGTTTCTATACATCAACAGCTATCGACACACGAAGGATTTTTTTTGCAAAATGGTGAGTGATTGAAAAAAAATTAACATTTTTTCGAGTAAAAAACGTCACAAAATTGTTGATAAAAAAAGTAAGCAATAAGTGTAAGTGTATCGATAGACAAAGATATTTTGAATATACTGTCAAAATTTGAGATCGATCGGTTAAGATTTGTTCGAGGTTTGTGTCCGGCCGTCTCAAAAAAAGTGGTTTTGAGAAAAACGCGTTTAATTAATACACTTCTGTTGCGTTCAGATACTTTTATAACAAGTCAAAGAAAACTACAAAAGAAAGACAAATCAAATTGTATTTCTCTACATTTGACTTATTAGAAGATATTTGTTAATCTTTTTTGCACTCAAATTAAAATCTAAATGATTTTGTTTTTATGATTTAAATACATTGAAAGAACTAGAAAACATTTGTTTATATTTCGAAAAGCTTGTGGAGAGGGGGACAGGAGTTACACCTAAACAAATTTATACTGAAGATAATTTAAATATACATATCTTGGATGCTAATAATAAAATTTTAGCACTGTAACTTCACTGGAAGTATCTTTGCGGACCATCGCCATATAAGCCAAACTAAGGTGCTATGTGAGTCTACCGATGTAGGCAATTTTTATACCCGTTACTCGTAGAGTAAAAGGGTATATTGTATTCGTGCAAAAGTATGTAACAGGGAGAAGGAAGCGTTTCCGACCCCATAAAGTATATATATTCTTGATCAGGATCACTAGCCGAGTCGATCTAGCCATGTCCGTCTGTCCGTCTGTCCGTCTGTCCGTCCGTCCGTCCGTCCGTCCGTCCGTCTGTCTGTATGAACGCTGAGATTTCGGAAACTATAAAAGCTAGAAGGTTGAGATTTCACACACATATTCTTGGGCTTCCTACGCAGCGCAAGTTTGTTTCATCGAGGTGCCACGCCCCCCCTAACGCCCACAATCGCCATAAACAATTTTCAAATGTGTCTGGAGGCCACATCTTTTAAGATTTTAAAAATATATAAACGCAATTTTATAGTATTTATTAATACCTATCGAAATGTAGAAGACATTTTTCAAATCGGACCATTCATTAAAAAGTTATACGCAATCAAAAATGTTTATATATCTATCTCCCTCGCACTCCCTTTAGCCCCAATAGATAGTCGGGACACCAACCCGAGTACAGCGTTTGCCCTCCCTTTAGCTGAGTGACGGGTATTAGATAGTCGGGACACCAACCCGACTATAGCGTTATCTCTTGTTTTTACTATATATTCAAAATATTTTTTTATATTTCTGGGGAAAATTTCACATCGATATCTCAACGGGAAATATTTATGGCCGCGGCTTCATACAAGACCAACCAGTGTACAATGCCAAACAAATTATTGTCTTAAAAAAAGGCCGAGCGTTCGTTGAAGGCCATCAATTTACTGCAGTCACCGACCATGCGTCATTGAAATGGCTCATGTCTCAGACAGAATTGAGCAGCGGACTGGCAAGATGAGCTCTTAAGCTCAAAGGATTCTGCTTTGAGATAAAGCATAGAAAAGGCTGCCAGAACATCGTCCCAGATGCTCTCTCGCGGCCGTTTACCGAAGATTTGTCAGCTTTAGATATGAATCAGTTTATAGACCTTCAATCAGATCACTTTAAAAGCAGGGAGTATGAGGAGTTAAAAGGTAAGGTTCAGCAGAATCAATCCCAGCTTCCGGACTTAAAAGGCAGGATGGCAGGATGGAGCACGCATCTGGCGATAGAATATCCGACGATATGGCTTGGAAGATTTGGATTCCAATTGGATTAGTCCAGCGGTACTACAAATATCCCATGACCATCCCTTAGCGTCTCACTGTGGTATAAATAAGACGTTAGTTCGAGTTCGTAGGTACTTCTTCTGGCCCAATCTAGTAGCGGACGTTATAGCGCACGTGAATGTCTGTGAAATATGTAAATGCTCGAAACACCCCAATTATAGCCTTACACCGAATCTTAGTAAAACAGGTGATACACAACGGTTTTTCCAAAAACTTTACGTAGATTTCCTGGGACCATACCCGCGATCTCGATCTGGTTATATAGGAGTTTTCGTAGTGCTTGATCATTTTGAAGTATGTAGAAGAAGATATACTGTACTGTTTCGGCGTTCCTGAGGTGATTATTTCTGACAATGGCGTTCAGTTTAAATCAAACGCTTTTAATCAGCTTTTAGCGAAGTATAACATACGTCACTCTTATACAGCCATTTATGCACCTCAGGAAAACGCCTCCGAAAGAGTTACCAAGTCAGTAATCGCTGCCGTTAAATCTTAAATACATCCGAGTCAGACAAACTGGGATAACAGGTAAACAAAATTTGCTGCTCGTTGCGTTCTAGTTTCCATACGGCCGATAATACCACGCCTTACAGGTTGACATTTGGCCAACACATGGTTACCAACGGTTCCACGTATAAGCTCTTAAGTAACTTGGAAATGCTTGAAGACCTCTCAGTTTGCTTTCAGAGAGATGACAGTTTCGATTTAGAACGAGGAAAGGCGGTAGTGACCAAGGGAAAACAGCATCAGAGGAATGAAAACTCTTACAATCTTAGAAGTCGCGAAGGTTCCTTTGTCACGGGTCAGGAAGTTTAAAGACTGAATTTTTCTCAGAGCAGCTTTGCCAAACGCTACAATGCCAAACTCGCCCCAACGTTTCTCAAAGCTCGAATAAAGAGAAAACTCGTCAACAGCTACAAGCGAGGATCCCGCTTTTTAGGTTTTTATTTCCCTCCTAAGCGTGATCTTGGTGGGGAGGTTTTGTAGTAGCTCTGTCGCTGGCTTTGATTTGCAAATACAATGAACAAAACCAATATGCCGAAAAGCCAGCAATGGTTTTCGACACCGGATCAACGTCTGATTAAGCTTGAACATTGTCCCGAATAGTCAGTATTTTGCCGTCAAGGAAATCGCTAAGTCAAGGATAAATATTAAATTTTGGGTTAAACTTGTAATAAAATACAAAATTAATGGAATTTTCTTTTAAAATATGGAAAAATCGGGAAAAATAAAAGAAAAACTCACGTCAATAAAATTAGCTAGTTTATAGCTTGGAAGTATTAGGTTGTCAAAAAAGTCCTGCGGTATTTTTATTATATTATTTTTTTCTTTTTTTACATTGAGCTTTTAAGTGACTTAAAGCTTTTTCAAATGGTGTATAACGGCTTGATGACTTAAGCCAAGCTCTTGACCGATGCTACGGCTACTACTATGCCGGTTTTATCGCAATTTTCTACGACAGGCCTTCCTTCTTTGACCACCTCTGCACCAGAACGAAAACGTTGAAACCATCGTTGTGCAGTGGAAATGGAAACTGTATCGTGTCCATAAACTGCACAAATTTTATTGGCGGCTTGAGATGCATTTTTGCCTTTATCGTAGTAGTACTGTAAAATATGCCGAATTTTCTCTTTATTTTGCTCCATGATTGCGACGCTATAACTCACGAACGACTTAAAAGAAAAGACAATCAATCAAACACGTGTTAGCGCGTGAAATGAGCTTTCCAAAAAGGTATAGCATGAACCGATGGGACGAATAAAACTAGAACTACGCGCTTGCAGCGACAGCTAGCAAAAATACCGCAAGACTTTTTTGACAACCTAATATTATGGTTTTGCTCCTAGTTCCTAGTGTCACAGTGACACTGGAAACAATCATGGCGTTCGGAAATAGGGTATATAGGCGGAATCTTAGCCCTGAGCTCGGCCTATTCGCCGCTGAACCCCAAAGAAGACCACATCGACAATTTGGAAAAGTATTTTTTTTAAACCACCCTTGGGCAGGCAGATCAACGTTGTCGACGACAGAAATAAGTATTTATGCCTTTACTGGTTTTAAAGAAGGTAACTAATAACCTGCAATGGGCAGCAGATTACAATTCGAGATTATTATGGGTTAATTGAGTTTGCCATCATCGAAAATCTAAGATTCTCTTCGCCGCAAATTTTCGCTTTTGCAAGGCCAAAAGCTTGTGATGGCAAAGAGAGGGAGAGGGGCCAACACAAACAGCAAATCTTGTTCATCAGCAGTTAAGCAGTACTCGCCAAAAAATCTTCAGGGAAAGACATACGATCGACAGATCCGCCGTCGCTGCAATTTAACTCGGAAAATCGATTAAAAATAACCTTGAATTTCGCTGGCAGTTCCGCCAAGTCGGAAAAAGTCGGTCTTTGCCATGTGCAGGGCGATTGCATAACTCCCATAGTGCGGTTACATAACGCCACCAGATAGGAGTGTCGAGTGCCTCAACTATTACCCGTTACTCAGCTTAATATAAACATGCCTTCTTGTATGCATTCTTGTATATTTTTCGCGCTATATTTCAAATAATTTAGATTTTACATTAGCATATTTGGAATTAGAGGGACGTTAAAATAATCAATTTGAATTCGGCGCTCTTTTAGAGCTGCCAGCTTTTTTCCAGCACCAGCAGCAGTGTTGAACACGCGGCGGCGGCGCCATATATGGCAAGGAGTTGGTTCTGTTTAAGCCTAGTACTCAGTTGGGCTAAGAGTTTCACTTATCGAAAAATATGAATCTTTTAGTGTGGCCGAAGTTTTCGGAGTTCATCCGCAATGCATGTAGCATGGTCTTACTCCCAATCAGCTCGGTTTGTTGACAAACAGCAAACATCAACTTGCGCCAATTTTAAAATATTACAAAATGTTGAGCCGACCTGGGTCGCAGGCTTTAAATTCATTTATAATTTGTTATTGGCACACCGCTTCTGCACAAACACAGCCAAAGATCAAATTTTCTATTCTTTGGGCCGCACTGTGGAGTAGTGTTGGGTTGTTCATGAGTGAGTGAACAAAAAAGAGTCGCTCACCTCAGTGAGTGAGTGAACAAGTTCACAACTATTGATCACTGCTCACTCACTTGTTCAGTTGCTCACTTGCTCACTTACTCACTTGCTCACTCACATGTTCAGTTGCTCACTTGCTGACTCGCTCACACTTGTTCAGTTGTTTACTTGCTCACTAACTCCGTTCAGTTCAGTTCTATTCTCATTTATAAGTCCACAAGTTCGTAGCACGATCATGATTTTTTTTACTAGTTCTTTTTCCCACTGCAGGGAACAGTGGTTCAATGGTTCTTCTGCTTCGCTCTCTAATTTTGATTTTTCCCTGGTTCACTTCAATAGTGGCAACCTTGCTTACTTATAATTGTGTGGCAACTCGAAATTGTAGCTTCCCAACGTTTGCAAAAATATGTCGCTGAAAAGTTTTAGTTTAGTTAAGTTTTAGTGCCTTCATATGAAAGAAGAAGTGCCTTGTTTTCGAAATAAAATATGATCTCAAAAAGTTCACCTGAATTTTTTTTTTAGTGACACTAACCTAAATTTTGACTAACTAACTGTATTTATTTAAAAAAGTAAAAAATTAGTAAGCAACTGAAGAATTTACAATTTGCAAATTTGAACAAGTGAGTAACTGAACATGTGAGCAACTGAACAAGTGAGTTACTCACTGAACAACTGAGTTACTCACTGAACAACTGAGTTACTCACTGAACAAGTGAGTTACTCACTGAACAAGTGAGTGAGCCAAGTTAGTGAGTTGATTCATTCACTTAAAAGTGAGCAACTGATCTTGTTCACTAAGGTGAACAGTGTTTACCCAACACTACAATATAAGCAATAGTGCCGTAGCTAAGAAGAGAACGGACCAACTAATCTGAAGATCCTCCTGTGCTTAAGAATGCGCGGGTTTTGTGAAGAACAGGATGATCTTCAAATTGTTTGGACCGTCCTCTTCTTAGCTAAAGCACTCTTTCTTATACTTGGCTCTATAATGATCGATTCTTTAAAAACCGCGTATATTTAGGAACAAGAGGATTAGCTTGAGTGGTTTATACACAGTTTATTTATTCTATATTAATCAGACGGAGACCCGGTATTTTCTAAGCTTTACCCTTACCCAATGGGCGTGTCTGATTTTGTCAATGCCGAGGTTAAACAACTTCTAGCGGACATTATTATCAGAAAGTCACGATCACCCTACAACAATCCTGTATGTGTTGTTGATAAAAAAGGCCATGATGAAAGTGGCAACAAAAAAAACGTCTCGTTATCGATTTTAGGAAACTAAATCAGAAAACGATTGACGACAAATACCCTATTCCAAGTATTTCAACTATAAGCCTAGTACTCAGTTCGGCTAAGAGTTTTACTAGTCGAAAAATATTAATCTTTTAGTGTGGCCGAAGTTTTTGTAGTTCATCCGCAATGCATGTAGCATGGTCTTACTGGGTTTGTTGACAAACAGCAAACATCAACTAGCGCCAATTTTAAAATATTACAAAATGTTGAGCCGACTTGGGTCGCAAGAGTTAAATTCGCTGTTGGCATGGCGATATGTATTGCCGCAAATCCTACAGGCACTTTTCCACTGGTTTTCGGGGTTTTCCTTCCATTTATAATGTGTTATTGGCACACCGCATCTGCACAAACACAGCCAAAGATCAAATTTTCTATTCTTTGGGGCGCGGCTAAAGGCGTTCATCGGAATTCATCCGCTAAATCTGGTATTTTTTTGGTATTTCCTTACTATTTCCTTAGCTCAACTGAGTACCGAGGTGGGAAAAAGTCCCAGCTAAAGGCGTTAGCTACCTATTTGCCTCTCGCTTACTCCTATGCTTAGCTAGCAGTTTTCGTCGTACTGAGAACTAGGCTATACTTGCAAATATGGGAAAGGCCTAGTATTTTACAACATTGGACCTTAAATCGGGTTTCCACCAAATCGATTTAGCAGAAAAAAAAGCCGCTTTCTCTGTTAACAACCCCTAACGGAGATCTTAAAAGGCGAAAATGGTAAAGTCAGCGCTAACCAATCAAGAAAAATTAAAATTGAGTTATCACCCAAATAATTAGAGTCATTTGAAAAACTTAAACAAATTCTAGCATCAAAAGACGTAGTCGCAGGAAAATCGCCCAATAACTTGGATCTCTAGAACAATCCGGGACAACGAAATGCATTTCGCTACCAATGAGCGAGAACTTTTAGCCATTGTTTGGGCACTTAAAAACTTAAGAAATTATTTGTATCGGGTAAGAAAATTTAACATTTATACTGACCATCAACCTTTGAACCTCCGAAAAAAATACGAATGCCCTAATAAAACGCTGGAAATTGTTTATTGATGAACATAACGCGAATATTTTCCACAAACCGGGCAAAGAAAATGTTGTAGCTGATGCCCTCTCTCGACAGAACGCGAATCCCTTACAAATTAACCCCGAATCTGATATCGCTACCATCCATAGCGAAGATTGTCTCACGTACACAATAGAGTCAGTAGATAAACCCGTTAATTGTTTTCGTAATCAGATAATCATCGAAGAAGCAGACTTCCCATCTATTAGAACTTTTATTCTATTTAAAAAAAAAACCAGGCATATTATTCGAGTATCCGACCGCGAAACTATTCTGACAACTCTACTAGACAGAGTAAAAGCAGATGTCGTCAATGCCATCCATTGCGAACTGAAAATTCTTACTTTCATTCACCATAAACTAATCGAGGCATTTCCCTCGACGACATTCAAACATTGCAAATCTCTAGTAACGGATATTTCTGATCAAACACAACAAAGGGAAATAGTAACTTTAGAACATAATAGAGCCCATCGAGCGGCTCATGAAAATATAAAACAGATTCTGCGGGACTATTTCTTCCCAAAAATGCTTCGGCTAGCAACAACACTAAAAAGTACACACGTCACCCTTCAAGGCAAACAGTTGGCCAAACGCCAATCCCCTGTTATTCACATGTATTGATAAATTTTCTAAGTTTGCTATTGTACAGCCGATCGCATCAAGAGCTATCGTGGATGTACAGTCCTCAATTTTAAATATCGTAATTTTTTTCCTAACAAACAAACAATTTACTGTGACAATGCGAGATCATTAAACTCAGAAACTATTAAATCAATATTATTAAATAATTTCAGCCACAACTAAATACAATAGAACTATCAATTCAGTGACGATCAAAACGCCTATAGACATAATACACTCTAGATCTGCACAAAAATTAAACTGGCCCAGGAGAAAAGCTTAGACCAGATAAACAAAAACAGAATTTATAAAAGATATCAGGTCGGCGACAAAGTTTTCTTAAAATCAAAAAAACCCCTGGGGAATAAACTGTCTCCACTATGCTCTGAGGAAATAATTGAAGCAGACCTTGGGACGACAGTTCTTATTAAAGGGAGGGTGGTCCAAGGACAATTTAAAATAAAGCACTAAAAATGATTTTTCTTGAGTTAATTTTAAGTTAAGATTTTTGTTTCTTTCTTTCCTGTTTTAGGTTAATGCTTTGGACTTTTATTCTGACTATGACCCTACTACTACTTTAAAAAATAAATGACTACTTACATTTGGACTATATACCGGTGATGGATGGAGACGTCACAATCTGGGACGAATTTGGGTATCTTGGACACTCCGTCTGTCCGTTTCTATGCGAACTAGTCTCTCAGTTTTAAAGCTATTGCAATGAAACTTTCCCAAAAGTTTTCTTTTTATTGCAGGTGGTACATATGTCAGAGCGAGCCGGATCGGACCACTATATCTTAAGGCTTCCATACGAATAATCAAACAAATATAAGAAAATTCATTGTAACTTTGCAGGAAGTAGACGTTTTTATTTCTGACAACTTAAAAAGGTATTTCTTTTATCTGCAAGGGTATATAAGCTTCGGCTGGCCGAAGCTAGCTTCCATTCTTGTTTGAAATAATCTTGGCAAAAAATGGAATTATAATAAATGATCTTGAAAACTAAATATTCTCAATAATATGCCATCCACCAGTGTGACGCTTTAATCGGAACCACCTTCTGCAGAAAATCTGACTCCTCAACATGCGCTCAAGAATTGGTTTCCGGAACTGTCGCCCAGTGCAGCACCATTCCAGGCCACCTAAGTCCCATAACAGCAATCGACGACGGCATACTCATCATCAACGATGCTGCTGCGAAACTTCAATACGACGTCAGCCCTAGGAACCTTCCTAGGGGCACATACTTGATGACCTTCGACGACTACGTCACGGCAAACGAGTCCCTCTTCCAAAACCACTATGGCATACTGAAGAAGAAACCCGCGGTATCAATGGTAGCCCACGTAAACATCACGGGCCACAAGGAACAGCTGAGTCTGCCTTTTCCTCACGAATTAAGCCTGAAAAATCTCCAACACATTGAGAGTCTTAAAGAAGAAATTGTAACGAAGCCGCTATGATCCAGCGGCATTACTTTAGTAATCGTTTCAGTGTGCCTCTTCGTCACCTATCAACTCCACCGACGCTGCGTTCGTAACCGCCAGAGTAAATTGACAGCTGTACTAAAATCTACGCTGAAGAAGTCCGAGGACGGCCTTCACTTAAAGGAGGGAGGAGTTAGCCCAAAGGTGTTGCAAGACCGGATGCAATTCTTCAAATCAGCAGTCTGAAAGAATGAATTCCGAAACCCGAGTCGCTGAGTGGTTGGGGAATGCACCGGGCACGAGGCGCTAAGTCAGCGGTCCCACGCTAAGTTAGCTTTAATAAGTTCTTAACAGACTCGCAAAGAATCCAAACGGATTCTGGAATAGCTTCCAACGATAATAAACTAAAGTTGTCCAAACGGATATCTTTATTATAAATATTGTAAAGTAACAGAAAAACAGTCTTGTTTTTACTTATATATGTATTGTACATATACAATTTTTCGATGGCTTTGACAATTTTTTTAATAATCCATCTTGAAATGCGGCATTATGTCATTCCACGGATCATTTCTCGCGGATCCCACTGGTGTTCTGCACCATTGCCCGCACTTCTGTTCAGGACAATGGGGCATAGGCAGGGGGTTTTGGTGTTAACTACGCCCACGCACCTATCTCAGGTAAAAACCTAGGCACATTTCATGGCACTTTCCATTTCCAGGCTACACACAGTGCGGGTCGATGTACTCTTCGAAACTGCAATGTGGGGGAAAATCTCTTACAAGAGTTTTAAAAAGATCTAATAAAATGTACCTGCTCCACCGCCTGGAATTTTTATTTTGGAATTTTATTTTCGTTGACATAAAATTCTTTTCGTTTTGAATTTCTGATTTTTTGATGCTGATTGGCACAAAATATACTAAAACTAGAGAGAACGCTATAGTCGGGTTTGTGTCCCGACTATCTAATACCCGTCACTCACCTAAATGGAGTGCGAGGGAGATGGATATATAACATTTTTTTGATTGCGAATAACTTTTTAATGAATGGTCCGATTTGAAAAATGTCTTCTACATTTTGATAGGTATAAATATACACAACAAAATTGCATTTATACTTCTCGGAAATCTTTAAAGGTGTGGGCGCCAGACACATTTTAAAATCGTTAGTGGGCGATTGTAGGCGTTAGAGGGGGCGTTGCCCCTCGATGAAACAAACTTGCGCTGCGTAGGAAGCCCAAGAATATGTGTGGGAAATCTCAACCTTCTAGCTTTTGTAGTTTCCGAGATCTCAACGTTCATACGGACAGACAGACAGACGGACAGGCGGACAGACGGACATGGCTATATCGACTCGGCTAGTGATCCTGATCAAGAATATATATACTTTATAGGGTCGGAAACGCTTCCTTCTAGCTGTTACATACTTTTGCACGAATACAATATACCCTTTTACTCTACGAGTAACGGGTATAAATACTATGTGGAACAGATGGGATAGGAACATCAAAGGGTTGACGGTGGAATATTTTCAACCGTTTAGCTTGTCAAATTTGTATGACCGTCTGAGACCGTAAACGGTAACATCAAATGGTTGACGGTGGAATATTTTCAACCGTTTAGCTTGTCAAATTTGTATGACCGTCTGAGACCGTAAACGGTAAACGTTGACTAATGTGAATAGGCTATTATGAGCTACTAGGTGAGATATACGAGTCAGCTGATAAGCTATAGGAGTCACTTCATTTCTAATTAGTATGAGCCATGTTTCATAGGAGTCATGAGTCATAAGAGTCATGACTTGATTAACATGGATAGATCGAATGGCTCATGAAATCAAAGATAACTATGACTCTACTCATGCAGGGTTCTTCTCTATACCAACAAAAAAAAAATTTCACATCAAAAAATCATAAACTAAATCATCCGAAACCAATTCATTAAACTGATATTTGCCCTTGAAAAAGTTATGAAGGTGTTGGTATTTTTACGAAAGTAGGCACATCAACAAATTTCTGCAGCCAATTTTATCACACATATTACCTGAAAGCCAGACGAACAAATTGGTATACCAACTAATTGTGGAATTTTGCGGGATCATCACGAAAACCTTAGCTAAACTTAAAAAATACGTTCACAAAATAGACACAAAACATGTATTATTTCAAATTGATGTAACGAGAACAATTTCACAATCACAAAGACATCTCGATTTATAGATAATACCTTCAATTTCAAAATCCATAGCAAATAATATAAATTTGGACACGTAATTTACGAAATAAACGCAGTTGAAGGTTGATGTTGCTGCGAAAAATTAGTGATGCACCCAGTTTTGCTTTGCAACTAAACACGCGCCCACGACTTTAGATCTAGATTTAGAAAGTACCGATAGTTTTCCAGAAAAATCTGGTATGCCACGAAGAAGTTTTGGGCATTTTAGAGAAAATTTGCATACCCTTTGTCCATTTTAGGTTCCGCCTATTATTTGAATTTTGGCATATGGGCGCCACCACTGTGCAATGGCCTGTGAGGAGTTAAATAACTCCGCACAAATAATGCCAGGAATAACTGCACGGAGACCTACCAGTTGCTAGTTACGCAACTAATTCGCGTAGTAACGGCAACGCAGGAAAAGAGAGTTTGGAGAAAGCAGTTAAAGAGAGAGTGGAGAGAAGTACGGAGAAAGTTTGGAGAGTACGAGGAGAGAAGGTGTACAGAGTACGAACCCAAAGAGAGTTTGGAGAGATTGGGAGAGACGGAGCGGAGAGGCGTCAGAGCGAGACGGCACTAGTCAGAGCGAGAGCGCAGACGTGCCGTGAGGAAAGGAATGAACGGTACAGCGCTGCACTTTGGACTTTAGTGTGGTGCCGTGCGCAGAGGGCGAAAGGTCGAACGGTAAAACCGCGGACTTTGGACCCTGGATTGGAGAGAAGAAAAGGAGAGGCCGAGGATTAACGGGACCCGGAGGCCTATATAAGCGGGCCCAGCGCTGGAGTCGGGACCAGTCATCGAGCATCAAATTGCGAGTGAACAACGTCTAGTAAAAGTCAAAGTCAGCCGTGGAAAACCAGCAAGGAGCAAGATCGCTACGTCAAGACGTTCGGGACCAAGCAAGTCTCCGAATTGCGACACAGGTAGCTGAGGTCCTTCAAGGCAACACCCGGCTAAGTCTGCAGAACATCAAGGTTGGCTGTAATACCGACCATCCCGACTATATTGGCTGTTATACCGATTAGTCCGGCTACGTTGGCGTAATACCGCTCAGGTTAGCTGCATAGGCTGTGATACCGATTAGTTCGGATACTTGGCTGTCATACCGACTAGTCCGGCTGCATTGGCAGTAATACCGATCAGTTGAGCAAGGACCAGGCAGACTTGGCACCAGCATCACCACCAGCCGAACGTGGAGCACAAGCAGCGGATCTCAACGAAGCAACACGGAACAACGCTGCAACGAGTCGCGCAGGTCATCGACAAGGACAAGCATCCAGCAAGCATCCGCGAGCCAGGCCTCAGGTACGATCGCAACAGCCAGGAGGGAAGGTTAGCGTGGAACGTTCGTCTTTCTCTGGGCGTTTGCTACAGGGACTGCTGGCGTAATCTGACCGTAGCACCGGAGCGCCAAAGGAAACTGAGTGAGCGTCTAGCGGGACCGGCCGGGACAGAGCAAGGGACAGGAGGCTGCGGCTGGCAGGACGAAGGTCCTGCAAGCGTGGTGCTTCCCTAAGCCCAACGGCCCAACTCCACGCCCTCGTCTACGAGTGGCCGCGATAGTATCCTGGGCGGCCAAGGATGCCAGTGCGAGGGATCATCGAGCGACGTCGCAGGAGCATCACCACCACGAGATATACTCAAGCATTGTAAACCAGAGCCGTAAATAAACGCCTCCTTAACTGAATTCGGAAGTGTTGTTACTGTTAACCGGGCGGTCACGTTTATATAAATTTGGTGGGACGAACACACAATCTACTAAGCTAGCCGCACGAACTTCGTAACGAGCAAACCATAAATCACCATTTTAGGCAATGTAGTACATGTTTCCATAAATTTTTTTCTGAGTGTAGAGGCTCGAACTAGTTACAGCCTAAAAGGTTGACTCCGACTACGGAGGCTACGATCAGGGGCAAGTTGTATTTATTTTAACTTCAAGGGAATTTAAACTTCGGCTTGACGAAGCTAACTTCATTTATTGTTTATATTACACCAGTTCACAAAAAAAAAATCGATAAAGTACGCCGTGAAGGCAACCTTTCTTTTTCCGTAAGGTACATCTTCCTGATTAAAAAAGGGCACTTACAATTTTTTGTACGGTACCCATTTTTTTTAAAGAGTAAAAAACGTTTTCGATTTCGATTTCGGCCATCATACTTATTTTACAGGAATAGCCTTTCTTATATACATCATCGAGTTTTAGTCATTAGTTTAGAAGATACACCTCGTCAAAGTTAAAAAGGTTAGAAAAAATGCAAAAACCCTGGCAAAATTGGATCCTTTAAAAATACACGCCTAAAAACCGAAATAAGTTTTATAACTTCTATTGGTAGATGGTATTTTGACAAAAAAACAAGCTATTGATCATTACAATCCACCAGGAAATTAATTTAATACGCATTTTTGAAGCTGGTTACAACGGTCATTAACTGACTCAACAAAAATCGATATAAAATCGAACCCTTGGTTGATTTTTAAGTATATAGTCTTATTAGTTGGCTTAAAGATGTATCTTTAAGAATATGTTATAAAACTAATTTCTGTTTTTAGGCGTGTATTTTTAGAGATGGCATTTTTGCCAGCATTTTTGAATTTTTTCTGTCTTCTTAAAGTTTTTAATGACTAAAACTTAATAATGTGTATATGAACCGAAATCGGTTTACCAGAACTCGAGATAAAAAATAAAAAAGTGTCTAAACCGTTTTTTACACTTAAAAAAATTGGTACCAAACAGAATATTTTAAGTGCCCTTTTCTTAATCAGGGAGATGTACCTTTCGGAAAAAGAAAAGTCATGGCGTATTTCATCGATTTTTTTTGTAAACTGGTGTTATTATATTTTTTCTATTATTCCTATAAAAGCCATAAAGTGGTCCGATCCGGCTCGTTCCGACATATTCACTTTTGGGAAAGTTACATAGCGATAGTTGACAGACTAGTATGCCTAGATACGGACAGATGGACATGGCTAGGTGGACTCGGCTTTTGGGGCTGATCAAGAATATATATACTGAAGAAATTTTATACCCTCTGTATAAAAACAACATTTTTATTTTTAGAAGAAAAACATTTGGTAGTTAACATCTTTCAAATTAGAGTTTTGAATCCAACGTTTTGCGTTGGCTTATTAACTCTTTTTTTATTTAGATCTTGTGGACTTACCGTGTCATTATTTTCTTGAATGCACAGGCAAACGACGTCTTCTCTTAGGAGTCTAACAGCAGCATGCAGTGGATATTTTGACTTGGTCCTAAGCATTTCAAACAATATGGGGGCGGACATATGCTCAAAGTCTTGCGTTGTAAGGTCGTCCCAGTGGGTTGATATTATTCCGGAGCAATATTCTAACAATGTTGATGCAGCTACTTCTTCAGCAACACAATAAAATCGTATACATGATCTAACTCCCACCGAAGCAACTAATGTCCTCTCACAGAGTCCTAATAGAGAGGGTAACCCAAATCGATGTGCGGCTCGAAGAAGATCCAAGGCTAGTCCGTCATGGTGCAAATCAACCAGATCAGTGTAAATCCATCGCAAAAGAGCCACAACAACATCCTCATTTAAATCACTCCAGTCCAGCTCTTGTATACTGCCCAAGACATCACCACCCCATTTTTCTGAGCGGGTATGTAGGACGATCTTATGTGCCGGAAATACTTTCGCTTGCGTTCGGATATAAATATCAGCATAAGTATGGCTGCCAAATAATGATGCCACTGTCAATGACAGTCGTGAGACCAAATTGCTGAGTTCTCCTGATGATTCTTCACTCCCTGATGTAGCAACTATTTCGTTATACTTGCGCTGTAGTTCCGCATAGCTGCGCTGCTGTTTTGAATATTCATCTTTTAACAATGTCAAATGTTTTTCTAATTTTTGAACTGAAGAGGCCTCGTTTCTACCTTTAAAATAAAAATTAAACAAAACAATTAGCAATACAAGATATCGTAAAGTTGTTTTATCAACTATTTCTCAATGTTTCAACTAAAGCACAAGAGAGAACAGTACAGTGGAGTGCCTAGACTAACAGATATCCGTTACTTAACTAAAGGGAGTGTGAGGTAGATGGATATATGCAAGCAGCAAAGCGATTTTATCCGAGATTCCAGAGAGCAACCTAGCAGCGATTATATTACTCACTCAATCCTTCCTAATAAATAGTCCGATTTAAAACTTTGGCAATAGGTATTGACAAATAAAAATAAATAAATTTACATTGAAAAAAAATCTTTGAAAATGTCGGCACAAAAATCGGTTTGTGGACGTGAGAGTAGGTGTGTCTCTCGACTGTAACAAACTACCGCTACGCAGGAAACCCAAGAATCTTTTTTAAATGTGTTTTTCACAAAATTGTTATGAAGAAACTTTAAAATTTAGAGCTTAAATTTGTATATTATTATATTGGGTTGGCAAGAAAGTTATGTCGTTTTTTTTCAATATTTTCAAAGATGATTTATTTATATCAGGACTTATAATTAATCAATTATGTATTGGCCGTTTTGTTCGACCACTAATGACCATCTCTCGGGCAGCTGCATGGTTCCGCGCTCGAAGAACTCTTGGTCTTTTCCAGCAAAGAATCGAGACAAGTGGTTTTCGACAGCCTCATCTGAATCAAAGTTTTTACCATTCAAAGAGTTTTGAAGAGAGCGAAACAAATGGTAATCTGAAGGTGCTAAGTCCGGACTATAAGGTGGATGTGGTAGCACTACCCAATTCAGCTCCGTTAATTTTTGCCGAGTGACCAAAGATGTGTGGGCCTAGCGTTGTCATGAGGAAAGACTATACCCTTCCGATTAGCTAGTGCCGTCTCCTTTTCTTTAATTTTTTCCGCCAAATTGGATAGCTGGCGACAGTACACATCTGAACTGATGGTTTCATTCCGTCCCAGCAGCTCAAAGTGCACTACACCCTTCCCATTCCACCAAACAGACAGCATAACTTTCCTCTGATGGATATCGGCCTTTAATGTGGCTTGGGCTGGCTCATCTTTCTTGCTCCATGATCTTTTTCGTTGGACATTATTGTAAACAACCCACTTTTCGTCGCCAGTAATGATCCGCTTCAAGAAAGGATCGTTTTTAATCCGTTGTAGCAGAGAATGGCAATACGCTTAGTTAGGTGAATTTCCTTTAAGTTATGCGGAACCCAAACATCGAGCTTGTTTACGTAGCCAAGTTTCTTCTAATGGTTTTCAACCGTTGTATGCGACACAATGAGCTTCTCTGACATCTCCCGCGTTGAATAACGCCGGTTTTCATCCAGCAAAGCCTGAATTTGTTCGTCAAAAACGGCCGATGGTCGACCAGAACGTGGGGCGTCTTTAACTCCAAAATCTCCAAGCCTGAATTTGGCAAACCAGCGCGGACATTGGCGATCACTCATGGCATCTTTACCATAAACCTCGCACAATTTTTCGCGAGCTTCGACCGCTTTTTTTCATTTTCGGAAATAAAAAAGCAAAATATGCCGAAAATACTCACTTTGATCCTCCATGTTTATTTTACTATAGCTTCCACAAATGTTATCGAATAATTACCAAATTTTCATCGATAGTACCTAAGACAATAAGCTTTAAAACGATACTAAAAAGTGTGACCCTGGTGCTCGATTAGTCGTAAATAAATTACATTAAAAACGATTACTAAAAAAACGACATGACTTTCTTGCCAACCCAATATATAGCCCTGGCGAAAATCCTCCAGCTAAAACCTCCACAAGGGTGCCAGCGGGGCACTGGTCATGCGGTTATTCCACGACATTGTTCGGCTCATTCATTAGTGAAATTTTTTCTCAGCCTATGCGATTTTACGTAAGTGCGAGCAAGACAGAAATATGTCAGCTGCAATGAGCAATTAATGAGAAAAATTTTAAAATCCGATGGGCACTTTTGGTATTTTTTTTTTGGTATTTTAAAATACCTCCATACGGTATTACCTGGACCGATAAGCAATGAGCAAAAAAATCTAAAAAGTACAAATTTGCTCATTGTCAAACTTTTTGCGACTAATTACACCAGTTTCCAAAAGAAATCGACGTCACCCTAATTGAAGACAACCATGGTTTTATGTTAAAGTATATCTTCCTGATTAAAAAATGGGCACTTAAAATTTTTTGTATGGTGTCAATTTTTTTTTTTCAGTGTAAAAAACGTTTTTGGCCTTTGTTATACCCGATACTCGTAGAGTAAATGGTTATATTGTATTCGTGCAAAAGTATGTAACAGCTAGAAGGAAGCGTTTCCGACCCTATAAAGTGTATATATTCTTGATCAGGGTCATATGGCCGATACGGCCATGTCCGTCTGTCTGTCTGTCCGTATGAACGCTGAGATTTCGGAAACTACAAAAGCTAAAAGGTTGAGATTTCCCACACATATTCTTGGGCTTCCTACGCAGCGCAAGGTGCCACGCCCTCTCTAACGCCCACAATCGCCCACTAACGATTTTAAAATGTGTCTGGCGCCCACACCTTTAAAGATTTCCGAGCAGTATAAATGCAATTTTGTTGTGTATATTTATACCTATCAAAACGTAGAAGACATTTTTCAAATCGGACCATTCATTAAAAAGTTATTCGCAATCAAAAAATGTTATATATCCATCTCCCTCGCACTCCCTTTAGCTGAGTGACGGGTATTAGATAGTCGGGACACAAACCCGACTATAGCGTTCTCTCTTGTTTAGTTTTTAAAATATCTAATTTTTTTAACAAGGCCTCGGTTTTTTTCTATGAAAAAACGTCGCAGCAAGTAGGGCTGCTCTCTCACTTTCATCGGATCCTTATGGAATTCATGTTTTCTCATCGTTTACTAGTCCTTTAACAATTTTTAATGAAAAAAAGATAAGTTGTAAGTGTTTTGACAATTTCAGAATGACAAAAAGTAAAAAGTCATTTTTAATCTATTAAAAAATTACAATTATTTATTTAACCCTCCTAAATTATACAATAATTACATTTTGGATTATTTTTGTGGGGACAATGTTTAAAAATTTTTTTAAATCTTAATTTGTTAATTTGTAATATTTTTAAGAAATTAAAAACTAATTTTTATAAAAAAAAAATTGTTTTGAAGAAGAAGTTTTAGAGGAATTAATGCAAAAGACACGAAGTTAATTGGATTACTACAACCGGAGATACAGATTTTCAATGAGAGGGTACTTTTTCAAAATTCACGTTGTTTGGCAAACTAAAAAAATTCGAATTTAAAAAATAATTTTTTTCGTCCAAATCCAAATGCACGTGTTTCCGAATAGTACACGTAAAAAAAGTTTCAAGCAAATCCAAAATGTGAAAATTTTTTTTTTTTTACCAAATCCGTTCGGTTTGCAAAAGAACCGCCCATATACAAGAATCCAAAGCTATTTTTTACGCATAAAAAAAATTCCGTCAGTACATACGCGGTACCAACTTCAAGTTGTAACTGATTGCGACGCTTTTAAAAAAAACGTGAAGCAAGAAGGACGTTTCGCGAGAGGTAGCCCAATGGGTACTGTACCTGCAGGACTACAGTTTTAAGGTGCAACACAGACCAGGAGAGCGGGTGAAGCACGTGGATTTCCTGAGTCGATACCCAATTGATGTCATGATAGTATCGTCGGAAGTCACAGCAAGAATCGAGAAAGCACAGCAGGAGGATACGATGATCGAAGCAGTCTCCGAAATCCTGAAAAGATCGCTACTTTGAGACGTTCGGGACAACGCCTGTATCCCAGGATACAGCAGCAAGCCGCACGAGACACCTACGCGGAAGGCACCCAGAGATCGCGCATCCAGCTCGCTTTAGTTACGACTGGAACAGCATTGAAGGAAGGCTAGGGTGGAACGTTCGTCTTTCACTGGCCGTTTTGCTGGACTGCTGGCGTAATCCGGACGGCTGCCCGGAGCGTCAAAGGGAACTGAGTGAGCGTTTGGTGAGACCGGCCGAGACAGAGCAAGGGAGGCCACAAGAGGCTGTGGCTGGCAAGACGGGTGTCTTGAAAGCTCAGTGCCTGTTCACCCTAGTATGAGAACGGTGACGCTTCCCTAAACCCCAACAGCCCAACTCTAAGCCTTCTCTGACGATTGGCGGCAGAAATACCAGGAGCAGCGGAAGCCACCAAGCCCTGAGGATCAGCTGGACGTAATCGCACGAGTTTAGTCAACACGAGGAGCGTCAGCACGAGAAGCACCAGCAAGAGACACAATAACTTTGTAAGCCAGAGCCGTAAATAAACACCTCATCATCTACTTAGCCCCACGAACTTCGTAACGAGCAAACTACAAAAAATCAGTTTGTTACAAAACTAAGAAGTACTTTTAAGTTCGTCACCATTTTACACAGTATGCTTATAAAAGAAAATAGAGGCGTACCGCTATAATTGTGAGGGGCATACCCTCCTTGAAAATCCTTTTTTATCGTTAGTAAACTGCTATATTGAATTCGTAGGAAATGTTCACTCCCACGTCGTGGCGGAATTTGCATAAGTTATCAGCTGGACAAAACAAAAACAAACAAATCCCTTTTTTCGCCACATATGATTAGACTTAACAAAATTGATAAGGTAGGAATTGGATTTAATTCAGAATCAATTCTACCTGATACTGGCCGTATCATATTTACATGTTCACCATATCTCTTTTTAAACTCTTTTTCAATTTCGAAGAGTTTTGAACATTGCTGGCCCGTTCTTACCCAGATTAATTTTTGAATTTTTTGTTTCCTGTGTATAAAAAATACAAAAATGTATATTTAAAATCAGTATTTGAGTTGAGTTGAGTTCGTAATTAGTGCCAGGTATGGGCACACTATGTGAATCGTCACTGGGAAAAAAGTATGAAAAACAATTTTAAAAGATCCAAAAGAATTCACAAAAACCTGATGGCTTAAAAACCAGGACATAAGGTATCTTTGGGTCAAAAAATAATTGTAGAAGAAAATAATTTAATATTTAAACGCTGTTCACAAATGAGCACACCTTTCCCTTGTAGTTAAGTTAGATTGAAATTTCAAAAACGACCATCACTATGGACGGCAGTCCATGTAGTGACGAAGCGCACCAGGAGAGTGTGCGAAGGCGACTACTATATATACACGAAGAAATGAAAATCTGCTGTGATAGTCCGATCGTAATGAGTAATACACCAATCGAAAGGTATTGCAAAAACTTAAAGGATTGCATACCAAGACTTTAAGAAAATCAATTGGCTTGGGAGAGAGAGCGGTGAAAGTGAAAAAGTGCAAATTTCGAAATTTGGAGCTGGGGCCGGTGGGGATAAATGCCCCCTCGCAGTGTTTTAGTTGTGTTCTTATTGAAAATACCCGTCGAATGAGGGGTCATACGATAAAATCCGACGCTCCGTTCAAAAGTTATAGCCAAAATAAGATTTTCTTCTTCTTCCCAAAATGAAAATTTAATTCTGTTTGTCAGTTTGTCAGTTTGTCCACTTGTCCACTTGTCCACTTGTCCAAAATATGTTTTTTAAGTTCTGAAAATTTGAAATGACGTTCATCACATCGATATAAAAAACTTTTGTTCTACCACTTTTGGAAAAACTAGCTAGTTTAGCGGGAAAACAGCTATAAATAGCTAAAATTCGGAAAGCCGTAACTTCTATACTACTAAAGCTACAGACTTGTGCTGGATCTCGTTTGAAAGGTATTTTTAAATGCTATAAACGCCTTCTATATGCAATTTGTGTAAATGTAATAGTTAAAAAGATATAAACAAAATACCATTTTTTTAAACTTTTTTTTAGCTTTTTTTAATTTTCTCAAAAACGGCTCTAACGATTTTCCTTACAACCTTAAACTGTATAGCCCTTGAGATTCCTTAAATTTTGGTATATATCATGTTTGTGTAAAAAATCGCGCTTAAAAGTTATTCAGAAACGAAAATAGCCACTTTTGCCAGGTCAAAACAACTTACGCAGCCAAAGCGTTGAATTTAGTATGTGCGTATCCAATTGTTTTAAACCGTTCCATTATACAATTATTAACTTTAATAAATAAAATAAAATAAATAAATAAATAAATAAATAAATAAATAAGTAAATAAGTAAATAAGTAAATAAGTAAATAAGTAAATAAGTAAATAAGTAAATAAGTAAATAAGTAAATAAGTAAATAAGTAAATAAGTAAATAAGTAAATAAGTAAATAAGTAAATAAGTAAATAAGTAAATAAGTAAATAGAAGTTAAAAAAGGAGCAAAAATCATGTTACTTAGAAATCTAGATGTTGCATCCGGATTAGTTAATGGATCTATAGGGATAATAAAGAAGCTGCATGAAACGGTGAGTATCGTAAACGCCCGCACTTTTAAAAGTGTTGTAAAGTTGACTATCCAACTCGAGGAAAATGAATTTGAAATTGAACGCATCGAATCAAAGTTTCAACTAAATAATAACGTTTATATAGTTCGAAAACAATTTCCAATATGCTTGGCGTATGCAATAACCATTCATAAAAGCCAAGGGCTAACAATCACCTCCGGAGTTGTTGATATTGGTGACAGTATATTCGCAAATGGTCAAACTTATGTTGCTTTATCTCGTTTGAAAACCCTTTCCGGTCTACATATTCTCAACCTTAATCCGAAAAGCATAAAGACAAATGATGGTGCTATTATAGAATACAATCGATTAAGAAGTAAATATAGAAAAGATCTACAACATTTGGTTGGTAATTCTAAAACAAATAAAAATTGTTCTGATAAAAACATATATTTAAGGCGGCAAAGAGCAGCTATCATTGAGCCGTCTGTATTAGAATAGAATATAACAAGCAAAAGAAATGATAATAACGCAATTACTCATAATATACGTGGTATGGAAAACACAAACAATGCTTGTTATGCGAACTCTGCTTTTCAATGCCTTATAAAT
Organism: Drosophila lutescens; assembly: GCA_037075285.1. Classification (NCBI taxonomy): domain Eukaryota; kingdom Metazoa; phylum Arthropoda; class Insecta; order Diptera; family Drosophilidae; genus Drosophila; species Drosophila lutescens. The sequence goes on along the minus strand of JBAMCF010000731.1, from coordinate 27,959 downwards.
ATTAGATTGATAAAGGAATCAGTATTAAATGATCAAAATTGTAACATTTTAAAATCATCATTTTTGAATTATACAAACCCTTTAATGATGGGGACAAACATTAATATTTCAGATTTACGATCAAGAATTTTTGACAACGTAGAACAGCAGGACAGCGGAGATTTTTTGCGACAACTATTAGACTGGCATTCACTAGCTCGAATAAAACAATTATGTGTACATAAACTTGTGGAATCTTTAAAATGCTCTAACTGCGATTATAGGCCAAATGTTCAAATAACAGAAAACGTAATTGCTCAACTTTCTGTTCCTATAGATAGAAAATGCTCAATGAATGAATTAATATCATTTAATTATGGTAATTGGAAAAATATTGAAGATAGCGAGTGTGCACATTGCGGAAACTATTTACAATGTCAGTCCTTAATAGAAAATTTAGGGCGCGTGCTTGTGTTCTCTCTTAGTTTAGTCGATGCAGCGAATAGAAAAATAACAAATTTTAATTTAACAAACGCTTCACAAAGTGAGATTAGATTTGAAAATAAAAGATTTGTTTTATCAAGTGCCATATTTCACCATGGAAATGCATTAAATGAAGGACATTATACATCAGTTTTAAGAAAAAATGGAACATTTTACAAAGCTAATGATACAACAATCTCTAAATGTTCTTGGCCACGTAACAGCAAAGATGTGTATATACTGTTTTATGTTGAAAGATAATTTAAAAGTTTCAGAAAATTATGGGTATCTTTAAGGTATTTTTTGAATGCTAATTGGGCAGTGAATACATATATTTTTTGGTTGGCGAAAATCCTCATACTGAACCCTCCTCGAGGGTGCCGACTGGAAATGGCGCTACAGTGCTTGCAATATATCAGGCGGCGTTCAGCTAAGATCAGGGGTCAATCCTATGTGCTCTAGTTTTTTAATAACTAAGTTATATGGGGATGACTTTTGGTCATGGTATGAGGTATACTAATATGTAAATTAAACCCAGGGTATAAATTGTCCCTTTAAAAACTTCTAATATCAAACAAAAACACCTCTTAACGAGGTAAAAAAAATAGTGACGACCGCACCTTCAACATACAAAAGATCTGATATCATATTTTGTGACGAAAAATAATTTTACATTCGAAAATATAAAAAGACTTTCTAAAATTTACTTTTTCGGCACGCTACAATAGAAAATGTTCGTGTGGGTAAAATCTTATAAATTTGTCTGAAGATCACAATTGAAAGCGATAAACCATTTCGGGACCCCCCTCGAAGATTGTATTACGCAGACAAGTCCGAAGTTCAAAAAATATTAGACGAGAATTTATCCAGTGGGTATATACGCCCAAGTGAATCCGAATATGTGTCGCCAATTGTTCTTGTAAATAAAAAGACAGGAGAACTTAGAATGTGTGTCGATTATCGTCGTCTTAATAAAGTTACTCTTAAAGATAATTATCCGATTCCGTTAATTGACGACTTGTTGGAAAGGTTAGCGAATAAAAAATTCTTTTCGAAAATTGATTTGAAAAACGGGATTCATCAAGTATTCGTGGATGATAATTCTATTTAATATACGTATTTTACTACGCCACTAGGGCAGTTTGAATTTCTAAGAATGCCGTTTGGCTTGACGAATGCACCACCCACATTCCAAAGATTTATTAACAAGATATTTGTTGATATGATACGACTAGGAAAAGTTGTGATTTATCTTGACGACATTATGATAGCGACGGAGAGTTTGTATGAGCATTTTGAAATCTTAAAGGAAGTTCTTAAACGTATAGTTGAAATCAAATTAAAGCTTAGACTTGATAAATGTGAATTCTTACAATTGTCCATTTATTACTTGGGATATACAGTCAATGGAGATGGGATAAAACCGAACGAAACGGGTTTAGAAGCAATTAGGTCTCTTCCAGTACCCTCGAAAGTCAGCGAGGTCATTTAAAAGATTTCTAGTTTATGTGTAAGGAATTAGATTCAACATTGTGACTGATTGCAATTCATTAACTTTAACTTTTAATAAAAAAGAAATAAATCCCCGTATAGCAAGGTGGGCTTTAGAGCTTCAAAACTATGACTACGAGCTTGAGCACAGATCGGAAAAAAAGAATGCAGCATGTGAACGCACTTAGTCGAAGTAATAGCATTCTTGTAATTGAAACAAATACTTTCGAAGAAAATCTAATTATATGTCAGGGAAGAGATGAAAATATAAATAGAGTTAAGAAATGTTGTTAAGTCGAGGGGATGAGCGCTATGAACTACGAAATGGTGTTGTATATAAGAAAAGTAACGATAGGCTACTGTTTTGTGTTCCACAATCAATGGAAGAAAATGATCTGTACAAATACCATGATGGGGCATGTGGGAATTGACAAAGTAACGGTCCTCATAGGTAAGAGTTATTGGTTTCCAAGTATAAGAAAGAAAGTTGAGAGTCACATAAAACAGGTAAAACTGTGGGGTTTTTACATCCCATTCCGAAAGGAACAAGTCCGTTTGAAGTCAGTCATATTAATCACTATGGTCCGATAAATAGCAAGGAAACAACTAAAAAGCATATACTAGTAATAATTGACACATGTACAAAATTCACCAGATTATACCCAACCAAAACAAATAGTACCAAAGAAGCCATCGAAGCTTTAGAAAACTATTTCAGATCGTACATTAGACCTAAGAACATAATATTTGATCGAGGCAGTTGTTTTACGTCAAAGGAATTTGAAGAGTTTGTTGTACAAAACAATGTAAGGCATGTTAAAGTAGCAACAGCTTCGCCACAAGCAAACGGACAGGTAGAAAGAGTCAATAGAGATTTAGGTCCACTGATACCAAAGTTAACAGATTTAGACTATAATCAACCATGGCAAAAATTTTAGACAAAGAATCGTAGTTTAAATCAATACCCAAGTGTAATGTTGTTTGGGGTAAGGCAGAAGGGTTGTTATATTGATAGTTTAAAAGAGAATTGTATTGATGAACGTCAAGAAGTTGTCCACAAAGACCTAAACGAAATAAGACTACAAGCTGATATATGTCAGAAAAAAACGCAAGGATATAACAAGGACTATGTTGATTCAAAACGACAAAAACCGCATCTATTTTTTGAAGGAGATTATGTTGTTGTACGAAATTTCAATTCGCAGCAATGTGTGTCCAGTAAGTTAATTCCCAAATTCAAAGGGCCGTATGTTGTGTCAAAGGTGTTAGATTATGATAGGTACTTTATTGAAGATGTAGAAAACTTTCAGCAGTCCCAAGTCCCATTTGCTGCATAATGATGCGTGTAGTGGCTTCCCACAAACTACCTGTACTCTACTCTACTCTACTGTCCTGTTTTGTTTCGTTTAGTTTCGGGGCTGCGTTGAAATTTCGTGTGCGAAATATTCCTAGTGCTTGCCGGGGATTTGCTGTCTTTAAGCTAGAGATAATTGGATAACATCCATCACAGGCTAATGAGATACATATTCGACGTTTCCACATACGCAGCTGCGACCGCTGTGACATTTCATCTCGACGATTACACGCTCTGGAAACAATAATGCCGCCTTTTCCGGCCAACAACCCTCTGGCTGTGCTTTTGTTAACCTGAAACTAACGAAAAATCCAGAGGAAAAGCTCCTAACCACACACTCGCACACCTCTAATATGGCCACAGTGTGAGAACGAGATGAGTGTGTGTGTGTGTGCTTCATTATTATGGTTGTTGTTATGCCCCATTCGTCCTGCTTTTCTATATATTCCCATATACACACATATTCCTATCTACCTGTCCCTGTCAGTATTTCTGTCGTATTGTTTGCTTCCTTGTCGCTGCCATTGTTATTTTATGTATTTTTGTCAGCGCCTCCTTTTTTCGACATCGTCGTCATCCTAAATCCCGTATTCCGTATTCCGGATCCTTTGAAGGGGCTATGTGTGTCTTGTTTTCGTTGTTAGTTTCTAGCTCGGTTGTTCGATTTTCGTCACAAATGAGCAGCCGTAAAGGAGAGCGCTGAACTCGAGAAGGGCGTGTCGCAGGTAATGTCCTTTGGACACTGGTGTCATGTGTGTGTCTTTGTCTGCGTATGGGTAAACAATGTGCATAATATGAAACCCTGGCTTAATGGAATAGAACAAATTAATGTAAATAAAAACAAAACTAGCATTACTGAAGATAATAGTAAAAACATAGACGTAAACGACACTTGTAAAATAAATAAATATGGCCAAAGTAGCATTTTTACTTAAAGTCAGCGAGTATCGGGAGATCCTCATAGTCAGGACGGCCGAATTGTAGAAATAAGAACTATGTAAGCAACCACTCTTAGTATAAACATGGCCAACTTAGTTTTAAGTTAATTATATTATGTTATTTGTGTAGCCCTGGATTTGTATTATGTGTGCTATCCCTGGTTTGTAAAAGTATCGATAGGTATCTTCCATCCCTGGAATGCACGAACGAGGAAAAAGGGGAACATTCTAGAAAGCGTGGCCGGCGTGATCGGTAGTGAAAAATAAAGAACACCAATATAAAAGAACAAAGAACACTGTACTATAATATATATGTCCCTTTCTAAGCCTCTAATGAATGCTCTAATGAATGAGCCGAACAATGTTATTCCACGGCATTACCCCGAGCAGGGTAATACAATGCAACCAGCCGACTGGTTTAACCCCATGAATCAGTGGCCATGGTTGGAGGTGCCTGGCGGTAGGCATAAAACGCAAGTGGGTGGTTCCCCTAAAAAACAAACCAGTATGGACGGCAAGAAGAAAAAAACAAGAGAGAACGCTATAGTCGAGTGCCTCGACTATTAGATACCCGTTACTCAGCTAAACAGCTTAATAGAAATATGCCTTCTTTTTTGTTTTTCGAAGCTGGAATTAGCTCCCGTTTTTTACCCAGGGAACTCCACGTGGAGGCCTTCTAGAGCTTTCAATTCTGCCTAGCAGAACGCACTTGTGAAAAACGAATACGAGCAAAAAGAGACAAGATGCGCGCCCTTTTCAAATAATCTAAATTTTGCAATAACATATTGTGAATTAGTGTGACCACAGAAAAAAAGGACAAAAAGTTCAAATTAACCATTTGAATAGATGGCGATATTGTATATTGAATTGCGCCATCTACCCCAAGATATTGATACTACTGGCCATGAAATGCGGAAATGTAGGCGCTAGACAGGTTTAAGCGCTAAATGGGTTTTGTGTGCGTTAGAGTGGGCGTGGCAAACTTTTACTTGGCCAATCGATATGTATTGACGAAACAAATACATATCAGTTACTATTTTCATAATAGCTTCAAAACTGTAAGCGATAGAGGGGGCTTGTGGGCGTTAGAGGGGGCGTGGCACCTTTTTGAAATAAACTTGCGCTGCGTAGAAACTCCTAGAATCTGCATGCAAAATGCCTCAGCGTTCATACAGACAGACGGACAGACGGACATGGCTAGATCGACTCGGCTAGTGATCCTGATCAAGAATATATATACTTTATGGGGTCGGAAACGCTTCCTTCTAGCTGTTACATACTTTTGCACGAATACAATATACCCTTTTACTCTACGAGTAACGGGTATAATTAGGATATCAGCCCGCAATGGCGTCGACATGCTTGCCAACAAAAGGCACTGTTCACATGAGAGTGCCGCCAAGAACATTCCCGTGAGGAAGCGGAAACGCGGGTCTAAGGAGGCAAACCCTCCGTCTACCAAAGTAGGAAGAAAGCCCAACAGGAAGGCCAAGGTCAGTGATGTAGTTAACCGCGCCTAATCGTGGCACTCATTGACAAAAGGGACGAGAATGGGAAGTTGACGGAGGACCGTCCATGCACCCACACCGATGAACATGGTTGAATGGAGACAGAATCCTAAAGTGAAAAGACGATCCGACCAGGAGGAGTTGTAGGAGGGGGCCAAGCTAGAGGTTGTGGACAGGAAATAAATCCCATCCATACCGAAGGTGAAAGTGCTATTCCCCATTGCAATTCAAGGGGATCGGGCGCTGACGGTACTTTAACGGCAGAATACAGACGTCTTAACGGTGAATTGGAAGATTCTGCACATGGCCAGTCCAAATCAACAAGGAGGTGGAGGATCTGCTGTACCCAATCACCACCATCCCCTCGACGACAAACGCGCGCACAGCATGCAGGCAGGCGAGGTGGAGAAGGATCTAGGTCTGGAAGCCATCGTGGAAGCCACCCAGGACCTTGCGCTAGACGACTCTGAAGGCGGTGACCAGACGGTTATAGCCACCCCGTCGAGCTGAGATGAGCCAGCCACCTATGACACTGTGCTGCAGCTCAATCTCCATAATAGCAGACTCGCGTCGGCGGAGCTCCTGATTGCCCTGGAGCAAGAGCCCATCGACATAATGTTGGTTCGAGAGACATGGATTTCCTCGGGCAATATCGTGGCCGCCAAAGGTCCTCAAACTACAATACATTCTACTAACCAACGGTAAATAGGAAGCTCTTCTGTAGGGAAGCTCCGACAGAGGTGAGTCACTCTTAGACTATATTCTATCTACTCATTTATATATAGCAAACGTGGGGAAGGAACACACCTTCGTAGGTCCTACCTTGTCAAACGTGCTAGATATAACACTTTTAAAGGGACAGAGTACTTTGGTCTCCGAATGGAGGGTCCTAAAACCACCGTCCTTCTCAGACCATAGGTATATTCAGTTCAGATATGATTTTAAAAGTACTCCCCCGGATAACGAACTGGGAAAAGTTTACAATAACAGTTACATCGAAACTTGAGACTAGCCCGGGCGTAGTAAAATCCGTGAAAGACATAGAAACGTCCCTAGAGACCCTGTCCAAGGAATTACTTGATGCGTATCACGCATCATGACCGACTTCAAGAACAAAGAAGAAAACAAAGCCACCATGGAGAATCGGAGACTGACACTCAAAAGAAAGATCCTCCGAGAATTCTTAAAAATCGCCAAAAAGGTAGAAAACTACTTAGGGATTACAAAAAGGAATAATGCAGGGTACAGAGAAGCTCGTGGAGAAACTTCTGCTCCAGCATCGAGAACGTCCCGGAAACAGCTAGACTCCGGAAGCTGCTTTCGAAGCAAACTTCCATACAGAGTCAGCAAAAAAGCGACTACGGACAGTGGACTGAGGGCAGTGAAGAGCCCCTAACAGCACTTATGCAATCTCTCTTCCCGGGTTGCGCGAATGTCCTAGACGACAGCACGCACCAGGACCTAGCAACTTGCGAAGAACGCGCCCCGAGAGATCTAATAACACCTAGGAAAATCAACTGGGCCCTAGACTCCTTTTGCGGGCTAAAAGCACCAGGACTAGATTGAATATTCCCAGCCATGTTACAGGTGACCAAGGAAATGATCACCCTAGGCCATATGAAATATACTCGGCATGTGATTTTAATGTTCTTAACAGTCATTGCTATTCTATGTATTTAAATCGTTGTAAATTTGAATTTACAAATGATCCGAAGCAGTTTTATAACTTTGTCAACGCCAAGCGTAAGTCATCAGCTTTGCCTTCATCGGTTCGTTTTAACTCAATGGAGGCATCGACTGACTCTGAAATTGCTGATTTATTTGCCGCCTTTTTCCAAACTACTTATAGCTCCTCTTCATGGTCAGAATCAAACTACCCTAATCCCCTAAATAGGGCAAATTGTATTTTTTCCCTTATTATTACCGAAAGTTCTCTCTTAAGAGATTTAACAACAACAACCCCAACTTATTCTCCCGGTCCTGATGGACTTCCTGGGTGTGTGCTTAAGTTTTGTGCATCAACCATCTGCAAACCTATTCTTAAACTCTTTCATTTGTCTATTTCATCATTAGTTTTTCCAACTACCTGAAAGGACTCTTTTATTATTCCACTTCACAAAAAGGGTGCGAAAGCGGATGCCCAGAATTATAGAGGCATTTCTAAATTGTCGGCAATTCCAAAAGCCTTTGAACGTATTATCACATCTCATTTGCAACATTTATGTTCCTCGCTAATATCACCGTGTCAGCATGGTTTTGTTAAGCGAAGATCGACCACCACCAAACTTGTTGAATTGTCATCTATTGTAATAAATGGATTTAACAATAAAATGCAGACCGACGTTATATATACAGATTTTAGTAAAGCCTTTGACTCCGTTAACCACTCTCTTCTTTTATTCAAACAAGACTTGCTTGGGTTTCCATGTAATCTTTTTACTTGGATTTCAAGTTATTTGAATGGGAGGACTCACAGGGTTACATCTGGAGTGCCCCAGGGTAGTCATCTGGGCCCTTTGCTGTTTACTCTGTTTATTAACGATCTTCCTTCTATCATAACAAATTCTCGTGTACTAATGTATGCTGATGATGTTAAGCTTTGTTTGACATACAATAATATAGAGTCTGGTTTCGGCTTACAATCAGACATTGATAATTTTTAAGTATGGTGTGAGTATAACCTGTTAAATTTGAACTGCCTGAAATGTAACGTAATGACCTTTCACAGGGTTATTTCATAGGGTTACTCCAACGTTTATAAGTTATTTGCTTCAGAACTAGCCACTTGACCGTATACATTCAGTAAATGATTTAGGCGCTCTTATGGACCCGAAGCTTGAATTTGACTGCCACATAATGCTGACTGTCAACAAAGCTATGAATGTTTTTGGGTTTATAAAGCGTTGGTCAAAAGAATTTGACGAACCTTATATAACCAAATTACTAATTACCTCCCTTGTCCGTCCTATATTGGAATATTGTTCTTTGGTTTGGAGCCCACAATACCAAGTGCACATTGACCGTATAGAGTCGGTACAAAAAAAAAAATTTCTTCCTTTTTCCTCTTCGTAATTTGAACTGGGATCAAAACGTAAGGCTGCCTTCCTACCAGAGTAGATTATTATTGCTTAATTTACCAACATTTGCAAATCGTAAAATAATGCTGGGTACTATTTTTATGCATAATATGCATATGCATATAGAAGAGGTGATATTGATTCTGTAGAACTTATAAGCCGCCTAACTTTTAATGTTCCCGTTAGACGAACACGAAATTATTATCCTCTTAATTTACCACGTTGTACATCAAATTTTAGTCTGCACGAGCCCTTTCGCGTTCTTTGTAATAATTATAAAATCCTTTATCATTTAATTTGCATTTCAACTTCTATCCCGGTACTAAAAACTAATATTTTAGCTCATCTGCTTCACTCCTAATTGCTTCTTTACTTTTATTATGTGTCCCGTCTTTATTTGTTTTATGTATTCTTCCTCGCGAACTCGCATTCTTGCCCTAATTTATAAAAGGGTCCCGCGCGTAACAAGCACGTGCTTGGTGTCGTTGGGCCACTTGTTTGTACTGCTCGTAGTGCATCAACGTCCATCATTATTATCATTATTTTTCACTCGCGTTTTTATTTTCGCAAACACACGTTCAGTGGTGGAAAGCGCTTGCGATCAGCTGATCGTGTGCGAAAGGGGCTGCGGGTGCCATAGCAGCGAGCTTCGGACAGGGTACAGGCCAAGCACGTAAGTGCGTGCCGTTGCAAGTAGGGAATTTTTGGGCAATTCTTTTAAATTTTGGGCGGTACTTTTAAAAAATTATATATGATGGACGTTGATGCACTACGAGCAATACAAACAAGTGGCCCAACGATACCAAGCACGTGCTCGTTACGCGCGGGACCCTTTATCAATTAGGGCAAAAATGCGAGTTCGCGAGGAAGATACATGAAACAAATAGAGACGGGACACATTATAAAGGCTAAATCTAAGATTGAAGCAAATGAGATAAAATTTGAATTTTTGTTGAAGTGCAAATTATCCCACTTCCTTTACGGAAGTTCGGGGCGATTTGGATTCTGGAGTTTGTGATCATGCTGATGCTGGCGTGAGGGAAGGGGCATCCGCATCGTCGATTTTAGGGCCTGGCAGTATCTCCATGAATGCAACTAGAACTGATTTGATAACCGCTGATATCGACCATATGGCTGCTGGAACTTCATTTTCTGCACACACCGTTGCCCCTGTGACGGCTCTGCTGGCTATTCCCCGACGTCCATCCACTATTCCATCTTCTGCACCAGTTACCCTGGCGGCCTTGGCTCCCAAAAAGTGTATTTTTGTGTCGAGACTGTTAGCTTCTGCAACTGAGAATGATGTGAGACATCATATTGTCACGAGACTCTCCCTTACCGATCCCAGTGCTGTCGGCATCACCAAATTTAATTTTAAACTCAGAAGGGATTACTCTTCCTTCAAAATTTATGTTCCGGATGGGCTGTTTAGTAAAATTATTTGTTCGAGCTTTTGGCCAGAAAATACTATTGTCCATGAGTATTTGAAAAAAGACAATACGACAGTTAGAACCTCTGGTGGCTCGCGCAATGCTTCTACGGCTCCAAAAAACTAGATTTCTTGATTCACTATTAAAATGTTCGAGGTTTGCTAAGTAAGCTTGAAAATGTAATACTTTTGTATTAACGAAACGCGAAACTTATGATTGCAGTGAAAATTCGATATTTTATTTTTGACGACGACGAAAGGGAGTTTGCGCAATGAGATTTATACAACAACTAACTCTTTAATTTCAATATAAAAACGCTTAAGCCTAACATAACGAAGGGGGCGAGAGACGGGGCGAATTCGCGAGCGCGATTAAAGCTTTATTGCGCTCCCGCTCCCGCCTTACACTATTCAACAAATATCATTATAAAAGCGCAAAGTGCGCAAACACCGCCCCCTCTGAAGGACCACCGTCTTCAGCACGCCACAGGCAGCACCGCCAGCCGCTCGGCGATAAGTCGTATCCTTCGTTTTCACGTCCGCCACTCGGACCTTGCCGTCAGCGCCGACGTGCACCGTCACTATCCGACCGATCATCCACTGCTGCGGCGGAAGATTGTCCTCGGCGACGACGACGAGAGCTCCCACGGCGACGTTTGGAACCTCCTGGTGCCACTTGTTTTTTGCCTGGAGGCTCGAGACGTATTCCCGGGACCATCGCTGCCAAAACCTGTGCCTGAGACTCGAGACACTGCGCCATCGTCGCAAGCAGGTTGGGCTGACTTGGTCCGGGAGCTCTGCTGAGGGTGGAGCTAGGAGGGGCCCGCCGATCAGGAGATGGCCTGGGCTTAGGGCTTCGCCGTCGTTGGGATCCGTGCTGATCGCTCCGAGGGGCCTGGAGTTGAGAACGGCCTCCACGCTGGTGAGGAGAGTTCCGAGCTCCTCCGCGGTCAGGATGTCTTCGCCGACCGTCCGAAGGAACAGGTGCTTTGCAGACTTCACACCTGCCTCCCAAAGTCCGCCGAAGTGAGGTGCTCTGGGCGGTATGAACGCAAACTCGCATCCTTTTCTTGATGCAAATGTTGCGATACTGCCCCCCTGCTCCTCCAGACGGGCCCGGAACTCTCTTATGTGGCGATCGGCTCCGACGAAGTTCGTCGCGTTGTCGCACCACACCTTCTCCGGAATCCCGCGTCGACTCACGAACCTTTGGAATGCCAACAAAAACGCATCAGTGGTGAGGTCGGACACTAACTCTAAGTGGACCGCTTTGGACGCAAAACATACAAACAATGCCACGAATGATTTGTACGGCGGCTTACCACGGATACGATACGTTGTGTTAAATGGGCCACGAAAATCAACACCACAGATATTAAAAGGGCGGAGAGCTCGAAGTCTGTCTGATGCCAAGTTCCCCATGATTTGCGTCAAGAGTTGAGGCTTGTACCGAAAGCAACGAATGCAAGAACGAACTGTTCTGCGGCAAACTTCCTGCGCATTAACCAACCATATCTTTTCTCGCAACAGACTTACAAGAGCTCGAGGGCCAGCATGACAATTTGTAACGTGCAGGTAGGACACGTAGGTTTAAACAAACTGTGAGCCTTTCGACAACAACAACGGGAATTTGGCTTCGTACGGGATAGGAGCATTCAATAACCGAACCCCAACTCGCATCAATGTCGAGGAACACCAATCAAATTTTTTCTCCTGGAGAAAAGGGCTTAGTTTTTGAATATTTATTTTTCCGAATTTTGCCTATGTCGTCACTGAACTCGTGAGATTGGATCACTTCCACTATTTTCTCGAACGCAATATTCAGTTCTCTTGGAGTAATACTTTTTTCAAAGGGCTGCGACACTTTTTTGCACCTTTGAATAAACCGAAAGACCCACACGAAAACCCCTAGAAGCCTTATGTGCGACGAAAAGGCTTCTATTTTCTGAAGCACATAATTGGGCTCTGGGATAACCACAAGCGCCAAAGCTGATTTGCGTAATTCTACGACACGACATCAGCAGGTACTTCGAAGTGTCGATTCACAGGCCAATCTTTTTCTGCATCGAGCAAAAACGACGGCCCAGCGAACCAAATGGAAGCTGTGAGTTCCTCAACGTCACATCCCCGTGACACGATGTCCGCTGGGTTTACTTTCGTGGGGACATGTCGCCAAATTGCTTTTTCCGACCACTCTTGGATCTCTGCAACTCGGTTTGAGACGAAAACCGACAACGACGACGGATGCGTTTTGATCCAATGCAGAGTGATCTCCGAGTCCGTCCATAGGAACACCTTTGTGATCGGAAAATTAAGCAATGGTCTTACACGATTATAAAGATCCGCAAGAAGGTGAGCTGCGCACAACTCAAGGCGGGGCAAAGTTTTCGTCTTGAGGGGAGCTACTTTGGATTTTGCTGTCAATAAAGATACTATTAAACCTTCAGCGGTACTAGTGCGAACGTAGATGCACGCTCCATATGCTCGCATGGAAGCGTCAGCGAAACCACGTATTTCTGCCGGGACTTTGGCGTCTGTATGAACGATCGCGATACCTTGATCTTGGGCAGCTGCAACAGCGTTCCCTTAAAAGCTTCCCAAGATGTCTGCAGTTGCATCGGCAGCTACTCGTCCCAGTCTAACTTTCGAAGCCAAAGTTCCTGCAACAACATTTTTGCCCTAGTCACTAGAGGGCACAATAGGCCAAGTGGATCGAAAAGTCGGGCAGTCACCGACAGTATGTTTCGTTTTGTCGCACGAAGATCCAGGAAAGAGTCATCCAACCGAAATTGAAAGTAATCTTTACCCGGCAACCAAACCACGCCAAGGGTTTTAGTTACGTCTGAGTCTGCCGTTAGCGGCATGACAGCGCTTTCAGATGCGGACAACTCTGGCCAGTTAGAAAACCACTTTGCCAATTCAAATCCTGCCTCTTGCAATACCTGAGAAACTTCGTCTTGAAGGCTTAACAGGTCCTCAACGCATCTGGCGCCAGTCAACAAATCGTCAACATAAAAGTCATTCTGAATGACCTTGGCGGCTTTTGGACACGAATCCTGCGCGATCTCTCCAAGCCGCATTAAACACCGAATCGCCAGATAGGGGGCTGGCGAAGTTCCATAAGTCACGGTGTTCAGCTTGAAGATTTTTAGAGACTCAGATGGATCTCGTCTCCACACTATAAACTGAAAGTTTCGGTCAGCTTCGTCAGCCATTACTTGACGATACATCTTTTTTACGTCTGCTGCAAGCGCAAACTTGTGCAGTCTGAACCGAAGCAGGGTCGAATACAGCTCCTCTTGAATGGTGGGGCCAACCATCAAGATGTCATTCAACGCGACCTGCGTCGATGTACGGCTCGAGGCGTCGAATACCACTCTCAACTTTGTCGAGGTGCTTTGAGGTCGCAGCACGCATTGGTGCGGAATGAAATAGTGCGGACTGTCTGGAATTTTATTGTTAGTGGAAGACATATGGCCCATCGCTTCATATTCTTATTATGAATTCCAGATACATCTTTTTTAAAGAAGGATCTTTGGATAATCTTCTTTCAAGCGACAAAAATCTACGTTTCGCAACTTCATATGATGAATCAAGAGTGTTTGGGTCAGATTTTAACGGCAGACGAACCGAAAATCTCCCGGACGACAATCTTTGAGTATTTTTCTCAAAGTGTTGCTCACAAAGTTGCTGCTCAGGAGTATGGGCCTTGGTCTTGGGCGGCAAGTCCTCAACAGACCAAAATTTCTGCAGGGTTGTGTCGATTGACTCTAATACTTCCTCCTGGCAGCTGAGATGTACCAACTTTTCCGTATTTCTTATTTTTTCTGAGGCACATCTCCCTGACACTATCCAGCCGAGAACTGTTTTCTGCAAAATGGGAAACTCAGGCCCTTGCTTTATCTGGCCGACTGACAATAGTTCAAAGAACGAGTCTGCGCCTATAAGCATATCTAGAATGGATCTGCCAATTGAATATTTTCAGGCACCCTCCAGCCGCTGGTGTTCACCGTTCGATCCGGATGATAACCAGAAACATTTTTTAGTATATAAAATTCGGACGACAATTGACTGCTACCCACTCGCGACTTGACTATCGTGTGAATTTTCTTGGTTGCTTGAGCATTAGTTCCACCAATGCCCCGCAAGCTCAAACACACGTCCTCTCTCTTAATCTGAAGTCTCTGAGCGAGCTCATCGGTCACAAAATTTACTTGTGAACCAGAATCGAGCAACGCTCGAGTCAAAACTAATTCGCCACTTTTTGTTTGGACGCTCACGATGGCTGTGGCAATAATAACTCTATCCGATGCAGTCGCATGCAAAACATGCGAAGCAAAACTTGCGAAGTGAATGGAGTATTCTGCAAGAGCGTGGGCTGAGGAGGAGCTGGCAACGCGAGATTTGATGGCGAGTAAATGTGCAGCAATGTGGGTGTGAGGACTTACACACCCTGCATCTTTTCGATTTGCATCTTTTTACCGTGTGGCCCTTTCGGAGGCAGTTAATGCATAAAGGAGCCTTTTTTGCGAAATCGAATCTTTGCTAAACTGTTAGGGCAGCAAAAGCAGTGCAATTTCCTACTTGATGTTCTGCTGAGTTGCAAAACACACATACTTCGGGGTCGTCCATGGCAGCAAAACAATCCTGTTCAATATGTCGTTAAATCAATGTAATTTTCCGTCAGCACGGAAGGAATCTTTTATTGTTCCGCTGTTTAAAAAAGGTAATAGGTCTGATATTGCTAACTATCGTGGGATTGCTAAGCTCAGTGCTATTCCCTAAATTATTCGAAAAATTAATAACTTGTCAATTGCAGCATCAATGTCGGTCGCTTATTTTGCCATCTCAACATGGATTCACCAGGTGCCGATCTACTACCAATAATTTCCTTGAATTTACCTCATTAGTAAACCGTGGCTTTCTTCATAAGCAGCAAACTGATGTTATTTTTACGCATTTTTACAAATGTTTGCTGACGACGTTAAACTGTCTTTGTCCATGTCATTACCGGATTCTTTTTCTCGTCTTCAATTAGATCTTGACTATTTAATGACTTGGTGCAAACTCAATAATTTATATCTTAACTATTCCAAATGTATTTTTATGACATTTTATCGTCGTAATCCGTCTATGTATTCATACTCTATTGACAACAATGTCCTTCAACGTATTTTTACTGTACAAGACCTGGGAGTTTTATTTGAGCATAAACTTCACATATCACTAATTTGTAATAAAGCTAGGAGCATTTTAGCCTTTATGAAGCGCTGGTCTAAGGAGTTTGATGACCCTTATACAACCAAGCTTCTATATGTATCTCTTGTTCGGCCATCGTTAGAGTATTGTTCTTGTATATGGTCACCGCAGACAGTAACTTGTCAAAATATGTTGGAGTCCGTTCAAAAGCAGTTTTTGTTATTTGCTCTAAGAGGTTTTGACTTGGACGCTGGCCGTCGGTTGCCATCTTATAATGCCAGATTGCGTTTACTAGACTTGCTAACCCTGATCAACCGTAGGATTTGTCACGGTGTTATGTTTATACATAAATTAATAAATGGTGATGTTGACTCCTCCTTTCTCCCTAGTTCCCTAAACTTGAATGTACCGTGCAGGACAATTCGCCGGTATCGCCCCCTGTCTCTGCCATTGTGCAGGTCAAATTTTGCCCTTAATGACCCTTTCCGTGTTCTTTGTGATAAATATAATGATCTCAGTCACATCTTGTTGTATGGAGTCTCTTCAGTGTCTAATTATAACATAGTACTATCGTTATTGTCATCAAATATGTAATTCAAAGTGCCTACCACTCGATGTGAGCAGGGGCATATCGTTAAAAAATCCCCTTATGTGGTTTGGCGCACTAGTCCTTTAATACAAAATGTATATTACATATGTTTTACAAGCAGTCCATTGCTTAATAAATACAACAACAACAACTTTAAAAAAAATGATTAAGATTGTTATAATTTTTACATAGAACGCGAAAGGGGTCATGCAGAGTAAAATTTGATATACATCGAGGCAAATTAAGAGGGTAATAATTTCGTGTTAGTCTAACGGGAACATTAAAAGTTAAACGGTTTACCAGTTCCACAGAATTAATATCACCTGTTATAAAAAAAAAAAAAAAAAAAAGATTTTGCATAAAAATAGTACCAAGCATTATTCTACGGTTTGTGTAGGTAAATTAAGCAATAGTAATCTACTCTGGTAGGAAGGTAGCCTTACGTTTTGATCCCATCAAATTCTTTTGACCAACGCTTTATAAAGCCAAGAACACTCATAGCTTTATTGACAGTGGCCATTATGTGGCAATCAAATTTAAGTTTTGGGTCGAGAAGAACACCTAAATCGTTAATGGAATATATACGGTCGAGTGGTGTATTTTGAAGAGAATAACTAATAAACGTGGGAGTACCCCTTTAAAAAGTCATAACGTTGCATTTAAGGCAGTTCAAATTTAAAAGGTTGTACTCACACCATCCCTGAAAACGATCAATATCTGACAGTAAATTGAAACCTGACCTTATATCTTTAAAAGATAAACAAAGCTTCCACCTTCGCACCCTTTTTACATCAGGCGGAGCAAATATTTTAAAAGACGATATCCTGCGGGCGTATGAAAATCGAAATAGTTCAACCGCAATATCGTTGGATGGGAATTTTTCACGAATAAATTCCAAAACATCCTCAGATGTGAATCCTGCACATTTAGAATGCATCACCGCTTCGCAGAACCAACAGCAAACAAACGGATCATTAGATGATGTCCTACAATTTTTCTTAGTACAGACAAGAGCCATTATAGGAAAAATATGTTAATTCAAGATAATTAAATATAAAAATATGAAAGTAATGAAAAATACTCAAGTAAATTTGACACTGGGATCAAATTCGCAAAACCGCAAAGACACAAAACAAACGAAAAGTATAAAAGCGCGAGATCACGAGTTTAATAAGAAACAAGAGAGCGCGAGAGAAAAAGCTTCTATCGACACTCAAATTTTATTATTAAGATTTATTCTTCATATTACATTTTTATTTTAAATTGTTTTAAACAAGAGAGAACGCTATAGTCGGGTTGGTGTCCCGACTATCTAATAATTGCAATCTTCTAGCAATCTTCTAGGTTTTATAGTTTCCGAGATCTCAGCGTTCATACGGACGGACAGACAGATAGACAGACGGACATGGCTATATCGACTCGGCTAGTGATCCTGATCAAGAAATGCCTCCTTCTAGCTGTTACATACTTTTGCACGAATACAATATACCCTTTTACTCTACGAGTAACGGGTATAAACAGCAAAGTCCGATCGAAGACCAGCAGGATGCTGCGGTAAAAGGTCCAACCTTCCCAAAATATCAGTGCACTAGCACTGAATCCCCCAGGTGGGGAAATGTCGGGCAGGGGATCGGGGGAACAACATCCTGGCGCCAGCCTAGGAGTTGTGCCAAACGATAGTGGAGTCACGCCGGCAAACAAAAGCCTGGCGCCGCCGCCTAATGCCGACGGCTTTCATACGCCGTTGTCCAGTCTGGCCAACATGGGAGCTGACCCTTTTAAAAAAGCAATGCGATGGCGAGATCGCCAGAAAAAAGGGTGGAGTGCGGTGGCAAGCGGCCTGGCACCCCAAGGCAAAAAGGCGATGCATAAGGCATCGGCAAGCGATGCCAGCCAAAGTGAAAAAAGGGGAAACATGCTGGAACAGAGAGCACCAGCAGGCCTCAAAAACCTGGGAAGAAGGCAGAGGAATGGCGACAGGTGAAACAGAAGGTAAGGAAGCCCAGGATGCGACCGCCTCGCAATGATGCGATAGTGATCGCAACCTCCACTGGAGGGTCCTATGCGGATATCCTTAAAAAGGTTAAGGCTGAACCGCAGCTGAAAGAGCTAGGACAAGCCGTACAGGCTGTTAGGCGTACAGCTAAGGGGGAACTCCTTATCCTTCTAAACAAGGTACCTGACCCTAAAACCGCGGAGCTTCAATGAAGGCGGTCCTGGGCAGCAATGTCGACGTCAGAGCGCTGACTGAGACAATGCTGGTCGAGGTAAAGGACATAGACGAGATCACCGAGAAAACGGACATTCTATGTGCGGTTAAATCACAGTACGATGTGGCGCTGGCAGAATCCGCGGTGGTGAGTCTAAGGGTGGCATACGGTGACACGCAAACCGCTACACTTAGAGTCATGCCCGACATAGGGAGACGGCTCATGGAGAAGGGTAAAATTAGGCTGGGTTGGTCTTCGTGCAGAGTCCGCCCAAGGATAACACCTAAAAGATGTTTTAAGTGTATGGAGTTTGGCCATATAGCAGGGAATTGCAGGATCCAGGAGGGCTGCTCAATATGCTGCTACAACTGCGGCGCAAAGGAGCACCAAGCCAGAGGCTGCAAGGCAAAGGCCTGCTGCATGCTCTGCAAGCGCAAGAAGGAGAAGGATTGCTTCTGAATAAGAAACTTGCTTAGCTGCAGGCTGGTACATTCAGAGTGGGCACTGCTTGCTCTGCAATGGAATTTGGTGGTCAACGAACTAATTAAGAGATTCGAGAGGAGAGACCCAAAAATTACAGCCTATGCGGACGACATAGGCATAATTATTTCGAAAGTTTGTCCATAAACCCTCAGCTTCATAATGGAATCAACACTCAGGAAGATATGTGATTGGGATAAAAGGTGGGACTCATTATGAATCCGGACAAGGCGAATACCGAAAAGGCAAATACCTCGGAACAGTACTGGACAGAGAAGGCAGCACAACGTCTAGTTGCATCAAGTAACATGACGACGCATAGTTTCGGGCATAGTTTAATATGCCGAAGCATGATGAGCCAAATGGACTACATGATCCCCAAGACGTGCCCGAAGGTTAAAACAACCTCGTTCATGGGACCAGACCACTGGAAAACGGGTCGGGATCAGACTCAACACCTCAACATATACACAGACAGGTCCAAGATGGAAGGAGGAGTAGGAGCGGGCTTATACTGTACGGACCCACACGATGTGGTCAACTTGTTCGTGGACAGAAAGGCAACGATAAGATCCATGTAGTCGTGAACGGTCAGTTCCAAAAATGTTATGACAAAGTCAGTGCGGATCTATTGGGTTCCCAGCCACCAGGGCATCGATGGCAACGAGACAGCTGACGATCTTGCAAAGAAGGGCGTAGAGCTGACGAACGACAGAACGGAGAACGTGCCTGTTTCCCTCCGAACGCTCCAAAGCGCCCTGGAGAAACAGGCGGACATGCGAGCAAAAAGCAGGTGGAGGAATATCAAGACTTGCCGAATCTCAAGAACCATGTGCAAGGAGCGCAATGATAAACTCTAAGCTAATCTCAAGGTTCATACACATCAACAGGACAACTAAGGGCCATATTGGCCTATGCGTGACCCCGTCCGTGTTAACCAAACTTTTTATTATTTAACCTAAGTGAAAAAGAAATTATGTGCAGCTATTAGTAACTAAAAAAAAAAAAAGTGAACACGATACCGGTTTACCGGGTCTTTTGAAACAAATACGCAATTTTAATAATCAAAAGCAAAACGAGACTTTTATTTTTTTGAAAAAGTCCGTAGGATACTTTTATTTGCGAGGTAAAAATGTACCTCGATGTTTGCGATGGAATCGAATTCGCTACAAATTCCCAATTCGAACTGAGTTCACCGAAAGTTTCAACGACGCAAGGATTCTGAGAAAAAAGACCTCAAATTTGTAAAAATGCTGTAACCTGCAAACAGGCAAACAGTTTTTTGTTTTGATTTGCTGTCAAAGCATTTTAAAAGTGCTCGGCCGGCCAACAGTTCAGCCTAAGATTGGCTCACTCTTTTCGGTTTCCCATTTTTACAGTCGACCTTCTTATAGATATATGTATGCAAAATGTACCGCTTAGTGCGTGTATCGCATCTTGATTAATAGAAAAACCAGGTGTTCCAGCTCAAGACAGTTACTAATGGAACAAACCGTAATTACCTTTTTGGCCATTCGTGCCATGCATCAGTTGGCAGGAAGTATAAGGAAGTGGATCCCTCAACGGACAAAAGTCTTTCACAGGAAGCTCATTGTTGACCTTGCTTCGCAACTCTTAATGGAAACGAATTTCAATTTTCCACGCTATGTACTTCGGTCGCAGGGTATTATGGAAATGCACGATGCAAGTGAGGCACCTTAAGAGACTTGCGGATACATATGCTCTAGAACATCGTTCTTTCGTTGAGGGTGCGATTATACCCGTTACTCGTAGAGCAAAAGCTTATATTGTATTCGAGCAAAAGTATGTAACAGGTAGAAGAAAGCGTTTCCGACCCCATAAAATAAGAATATTCTTGATCAGGATCACTAGCCGAGTCGATCTAGCCATGCCCGTCCGTATGAATGCTGAGACCTCGGAAACTATAAAAGCTAAAAAGTTGGGATTAATAATGTGGAAGCCCATGAGGCTTCCTACGCAGCGCAAGTTTTTTCATCCAGGTGCCACGCATCCCTTAACGCTCGCAATAGCACTAAACGATTTTACAATGTATCTGACCTATCGAAATGTAGAAGACATTTTTCAAACCCTTTATTAAAAAGTTATGCGCATTATTTACATTACATTATTTCTTAACAAAATAAACTTGGGTTCATACAAATCGGATCTACACAGCGACCTGTGGACGATTCGCAGCTGGCCTACTTTGTATACCCTTTACTCTTAGAGTAAAAGGGTATATTGTATTCGTGCAAAAGTATGTAACAGGGAGAAGGAAGCGTTTCCGACACTATAAAGTATACACTAGCCGAGTCGATATCGCCATGTCCGTCTGTCTGTCTGTATGAACGCTGAGATCTCGGAAACTACAAAAGCTAGAAAGTTGGGATTACCCACACATATTCTTGGGCTTCCTACGCAGCGCAAGTTTATTACAGACGAGCATTTTAAAATGTGTCTAGCTACCACATTTTTAAAGATTTCAGACAATTTTATTGCGTTTATTTATACCTATCAAAATGTAGAAGAAATTTTTCAAATCGGACCATTCGTTAAAAAGTTATGCCCGATCAAAGTTTTATATCTCCATCTCCCTCGCACTCCCTTTACCTTAGTAACGGGTATCTGATGGTCGGGACGTTCTCTCTTATTTTTAAATTTAGCTAGACAAAAAAATTCCCACGGCCGCCATTTTGAAAGATAACAAAAAAATAAAAAATTGGTTAAAACAAGAGAGAACGCTATAGTCGGGTTGGTGTCCCGACTATCTAATACCCGTCACTCAGCTAAAGGGAGTGCGAACGCTGTACTCGGGTTGGTGTCCCGACTATCTAATAAACGTAACTCAGCTAAAGGGAGTGCGAGGGAGATAGATATATAAACAATTTTGATTGCGTATAACTTTTTAATAAACGGTCCGATTTGAAAAATGTCTTCTACATTTCGATAGGTATTAATAAACACTATAAAATTGCGTTTATATATTTTTAAAATCTTAAAAGATGTGGCCTCCAGACACATTTGAAAATCGTTTATGGCGATTGTGGGCGTTAGGGGGGGCGTGGCACCTCGATGAAACAAACTTGCGCTGCGTAGGAAGCCCAAGAATATGTGTGTGAAATCTCAACCTTCTAGCTTTTATAGTTTCCGAGATCTCAGCGTTCATACAGACGGACAGACGGACAGACAGACAGACGGACAGACGGACATGGCTATATCGACTCGGCTAGTGACCCTGATCAAGAATATATATACTTTATAGGGTCGGAAACGCTTCCTTCTAGCTGTTACATACTTTTGCACGAATACAATATACCCTTTTACTCTACGAGTAACGGGTATAATGATATAAAAACAAGAGAGAACGTTATAGTCGGGTGCCCCGACTATCAGATACCCGTTACTCAGGTAAAGGGAGTGCGAGGGAGATGGAGATAGAAACTTTGATCACGCATAACTTTTTAACGAATGGTCCGATTTGAAAAATTTCTTCTACATTTCGATAGGTATTGATAAACACAATAAAACTGCATTTTTACTTTTCCGAAATATTAAAATTTTTAAAATCGTATATAAGCGATTGTGGGCGTTAGAGGGGGCGTGGCACTTTTTTAAAACAAACTTGCGGTGCGTAGGAACTCCTAGAATCTGCATGCAAAACGCCAATCATCTAGCTTTTATAGTTTCCGAGATCTCAGCGTTCATACAGACAGACAGACGGACAGACGGACATGGCTAGATCGACTCGGCTAGTGATCTTGATCAAGAATATATATACTTTATGGGGTCGGAAACGCTTCCTTCTAGCTGTTACATACTTTTGCACGAATGCAATATACCCTTCTACGAGTAACGGGTATAACAATGTAATCAACACGCCAAGTAACGAAATCCCAGCACAATCCCTAATCCCTTCATCACGAAAAACATGAAAAAATTACAGTTCTATATGTATATCCCCCTTAAACACATACATGCCTAAAGATTATTATGTATATTGAAGTCTACATGTTTGTATTAGATCTTAAAAAACGAGCAACGGGTTTAAAAATTAGGTTGAATAGCTTTGTTTAAAATGAGTTATATTTGCCGGGCAATTCGAATAGCAACTGTGTACACTAGGGCGGTCCAAAATATGAAATCCTATTCTTACCCCTTCACATGATAGATTAAAGTGAAAAAAATGTACGTGAAAACTAAAAAAATGTTTTTCCTCATTTAGACCTTGCGAAACGTCCTCAAAGTTATCATAAAAACAAGAGAGAACGTTATAGTCGGGTGCCCCGACAATCAG
Organism: Drosophila lutescens; assembly: GCA_037075285.1. Classification (NCBI taxonomy): domain Eukaryota; kingdom Metazoa; phylum Arthropoda; class Insecta; order Diptera; family Drosophilidae; genus Drosophila; species Drosophila lutescens. The sequence goes on along the minus strand of JBAMCF010000731.1, from coordinate 4,928 downwards.
ATACCCGTTACTCAGGTAAAGGGAGTGCGAGGGAGATGGAGATAGAAACTTTGATCACGCATAACTTTTTAACGAATGGTCCGATTTGAAAAATTTCTTTTACATTTCGATAGGTATTGATAATAGTGTTGGGTTGTTCATGAGTGAGTGAACAAAAAAGAGTCGCTCACCTCAGTGAGTGAGTGAACAAGTTCACAACTATTGATCACTGCTCACTCACTTGTTCAGTTGCTCACTTGCTCATTTACTCACTTGCTCACTCACATGTTCAGTTGCTCACTTGCTGACTCGCTCATACTTGTTCAGTTGTTTACTTGCTCACTAACTCCGTTCAGTTCAGTTCTATTCTCATTTATAAGTCCACAAGTTCGTAGCACGATCATGATTTTTTTTACTAGTTCTTTTTCCCACTGCAGGGAACAGTGGTTCAATGGTTCTTCTGCTTCGCTCTCTAATTTTGTTTTTTCCCTGGTTCACTTCAATAGTGGCAACCTTGCTTACTTATAATTGTGTGGCAACTCGAAATTGTAGCTTCCCAACGTTTGCAAAAATATGTCGCTGAAAAGTTTTAGTTTAGTTAAGTTTTAGTGCCTTCATATGAAAGAAGAAGTGCCTTGTTTTCGAAATAAAATATGATCTCAAAAAGTTCACCTGAATTTTTTTTTTAGTGACACTAACCTAAATTTTGACTAACTAACTGTATTTATTTAAAAAAGTAAAAAATTAGTAAGCAACTGAAGAATTTACAATTTGCAAATTTGAACAAGTGAGTAACTGAACATGTGAGCAACTGAACAAGTGAGTTACCCACTGAACAACTGAGTTACTCACTGAACAACTGAGTTACTCACTGAACAAGTGAGTTACTCACTGAACAAGTGAGTGAGCCAAGTTAGTGAGTTGATTCATTCACTTAAAAGTGAGCAACTGATCTTGTTCACTAAGGTGAACAGTGTTTACCCAACACTAATTGATAAACACAATAAAACTGCATTTTTACTTTTCCGAAAAATTTAAATTTTTAAAATCGTATATAAGCGATTGTGGGCGTTAGAGGGGGCGTGGCACCTTCTTGAAACAAACTTGCGCTGCGTAGAAACTCCAAGAATCTTCATGCCAAATACCAATCCTCTAGCTTTTATAGTTTCCGAGATCTCAGCGTTCATACGGACAGACAGACGGACAGACAGACAGACGGACAGACGGACATGGCTATATCAACTCGGCTAGTGACCCTGATCAAGAATATATATACTTTATAGGGTCGGAAACGCTTCCTTCTAGCTGTTACATACTTTTGCACGAATACAATATACCCTTTTACTGTACGAGTAACGGGTATAATTACACATACGACACTTATAACACTTATTTGGTCGAAACCAAGAGAGAACGCTGTAATCGAGTACCTCGATATCAGATACCCGTTACTCAGATAAGAAATGTGCGAGGGAGTCAGAGATATGCATGTAGCAAAGCTACTGTTTGCACTGCTTGTATTTTATTATTTGGTCATAACTTTCTAATGAATGGTCCGATTTGACGCTCGGCTGAAATAAACTTGCGCTACGTAGGAAGCCCAAGAATATGTGTCGTTAATCCCAACGTTCTAGCTTTTGTAGTTTCCGAGATCTCAGCGTTCATACGGACAGACAGACAGACGGACATGGCTAGATCGAGTCGGCTTGCGATCCTGATCAAGAATACACATACTTTATGAGTTGAAAACGCTTCCTTCTCCATGTTACATACTTTAGCACGAATACAATATACCCTTTTACTCTACGAGTAACGGGTATAAATACAATTTGCCTATTCAAGGGATTAGGGATTTGGAAAAACTCGGCAAATAAATTAGCAATTTCAGATTCCGTCGATGTCTCAATTAAGTTTAAACGTACCGATGAAGGCAATGCCGATGACTTACGCTTGGCATTAACAAAGTTATAAAACTGCTTCGGATAATTTGAAAATTCAAACTTACATCGATTAAAATCAGCGGTCGGCACACACATACAACTACATTTTGTTTTATATTTGTGTGAGTAAATTACACGGGGCAGCTCATCAGTGTGTGTGTGCAGACCTCTGATCTACAGTGTACGTAAGTGGCAGAGGATGGGCAGAACAATTCCCTATGCTCACTTTATAGGACGCATCTCATTTTAGTTGGAGAAACTAATGGAGAGAGGGTATCAACGCAGGGGAGGCAAATTGTCCAGTTCCGATGTTGGATGATATCGGTCTTCAGGTACAAAAAGTGCGTCAATTCTGCATACCGTGACTTCAGACGGATGTAAAACAAAGACAAGATTTAATTGTCTATTTGGGAGTAGGAGGAGACCAAGAAATATCAGGGAGATTGAAGTCACCCAAAACATAGTCACCATATCACATAGATAGAAAAGATTTTATTGCGATCAAATGGTGTTTATAAATTATTAAATCAGAGCCAGGTGGAATACAAGAACAGGTTTCAAAAATGGATAAGGATTGAAAGGAAACTTCGGCACTAACAAAATCAATCAATACCCTTGCAGAGGGTATAATGCTTTCAGCCAGAAATTTACAACGCATTGAAGGAGACGTTTCCGACCCCATAAGTATTGGGTTGTCAAAAAAGTCCTGCGGTATTTTTATTATATTATTTTTTTCTTTTTTTATATCGAGCTTTTAGGTGACTCAAAGCTTCTTCAAATGGTTTATAACGGTTTGATGACTTAAGCCAAGCTCTTGACCGATGCTACGGCTACTACTATGCCGGTTTTATCGCAATTTTCTACGACAGGCCTTCCTTCTTTGACCACCTCTGCACCAGAACGAAAACGTTGAAACCATCGTTGTGCGGTGGAAATGGAAACTGTATCGTGTCCATAAACTGCACAAATTTTATTGACGGCTTGAGATGCAATTTTGCCTTTATCGTAGTAGTACTGTAAAATATGCCGTATTTTCTCTTTATTTTGCTCCATGAATGCGGCGCTATAACTCACGAACGACTTAAAAGAAAAGACAATCAATAAAACACGTGTTAGCGCGTGAAATGAGCTTTCCAAAAAGGTATATTATGACCAGGCGCTTTCAGCGCCAACTAGCGAAAATACCGCAAGACTTTTTTGACAACCTAATATTATGGTTTTGCTCCTAGTTCCTAGTGTCACAGTGACACTGGAAACAATCATGGCGTTCGGAAATAGGGTATAAAAGCGGAATCTTAGCCCTGAGCTCGGCCTATTCGCCGCTGAACCCCAAAGAAGACCACATCGACCATTTGGAAAAGTATTTTTTTAAACCACCCTTGGACAGGCAGATCAACGTTGTCGACGACAGAAATAAGTTTTTATGCCTTAACTCGTTTTAAAGAAGGTAACTAATAACCTGCAATGGGCAGCGGATTACAATTCGAGGTAATTATGGGTTAATTGAGTTTGCAGGCCATCATCGAAAATCTAAGATTCTCTTCGCCGCAGATTTTCGCTTTTGCAAGTCCAAAAGCTTGTGATGGCAAAGAGAGGGAGAGGGGCCAACACCAACAGCAAATCTTGTTCATCAGCAGTTAAGCAGTACTCGCCAAAAAATCTTCAGGGAAAGTCATACGATCGGCAGATCCGCCGTCGCTGCAATTTAACTCGGAAAATCGATTAAAAATAACCTTGAATTTCGCTGGCAGTTCCGCCAAGTCGGAAAAAGTCGGTCTTTGCCATGTGCGGGGCGATTGCATAACTCCCATAGTGCGGTTACATAACTCCACCAGATGGGAGTTAACATAATGCCTGTGAAATACCCATTAGCCCCACGGGCAAGATTAACTTTTTGTGCTTATATTAAGTCAGTGCAAAAAGGTTGGGTGGGCTTTTACTTGTTGCTGTAACAACATCATCAGCAACAACAATCAAGCCGCAGTTTTATAAAAAGTCTTTCTTCTATTGTCGATCGTCAGAATCAAATAATATTATCGCATACAACGCCAGCATGTCAAACAAGTTAGAACGGTATAGTCGAGTGCCTCAACTATTACCCGTTACTCAGCTTAATATGAACATGCCTTCTTGTATGCATTCTTGTATATTTTTCGCGCGCTCTATTTCAAATAATTTAGATTTTACATTAGCATATTTGTAGTTAGAGGGACGTTAAAATAATCAATTTGAATTCGGCGCTCTTTTAGAGCTGCCAGCTTTTTTCCAGCACCAGCAGCAGCATATATGGCAAGAAGTTGGTTCTGTTTAAGCCTAGTACTCAGTTGGGCTAAGAGTTTCACTAGTCGAAATATATGAATCTTTTAGTGTGGCCGAAGTTTTCGGAGTTCATCCGCAATGCATGTAGCATGGTCTTACTCCCAATCAGCTCGGTTTGTTGACAAACAGCAAACATCAACTTGCGCCAATTTTAAAATATTACAAAATGTTGAGCCGACCTGGGTCGCAGGCTTTAAATTCATTTATAATTTGTTATTGGCACACCGCTTCTGCACAAACACAGCCAAAGATCAAATTCTCTATACAAATCAATAAGAAAACGTGATCTGTGATGAATGGTTTTCCCACTAACAATTTTTAAAGTTGATTTTTCGAAACAGAATTTTAGCCAATAAGAAAAAAAAAGGATTTTTATACATCTTTGAAATTTTTCTGAAAGCGCCTAAGGGCCTAAGTTGTATATGTAACGATTGAAATTGTAAGAGCAACCAATTCTTAGAATATTTAAAAAAAAATAAAAATTGTAAGTGCAAAAAAATTGGGTTTTTTTTTATATTCTTGGACGTAAAGTAGTGTTACGCCCTAGATCCGCATTTAATTCTTTTTTTGAAAAAAAGTTTAGAAAAAGTTTTAACCTGCCCTTTTGTGCCTCTTCTGAGATAATCGCGGTTAAAGCTAGCAAGAAATGTTCGTAATTCGAATAGTCGCCAGCCCTAATTTCTCCGCGCG
>JBAMCF010000730.1:0-55779 GCA_037075285.1 Drosophila lutescens | reverse complement strand
ACATCATCGTCCTTGAAATATACCTCAATTCAGTCTTGAACACTTTTGGAAAATATTTTATTCCATTTTTATTATACTTAGTCCAAGGACCAAACTGCAATTTACACAAAATTAATTGTGACTCGTGAGCAAAATGAACAAACCGAATGAAATTGAAGATATAGTCAAGGAATCTCAAAGTGGCCATAATGTAAATTCGTTAAACATGATCGAAAACGATATTCCTGATCCTTGGGCCTATATGAAGCGGTATTGCAAGATTTTTTCTCAGCTGAGGATTGAAATAAAGGAAAATCGAGTAATGGCTGAATTCAGTTCGAAAAACACATCGCAGACACTGAAATGTGGTTTCAGAGATCACCAATCCATCAGTCTCCTGGCCAAGATGACTAAGCCGAATACAGTGATTATATCTTATGAATTGAATATCGATATTGCGAACCAAGTGGTTGAAATCCTCAAAAATGTCAAGAGAGAAATGATCATCCAGTTGAAACAGAGGGGCTTTGAGTTCCGTTTAGAATGGCAGCCCCCACGATTCGATTTTTACCTTCCGCACTACGATCCCATCGATTTGAGCATGCTGGCTTCGCTTTCGAAACTCCAGGAAATAAGATACCTCACCATACGAGGACCCCATTTGATTGGTTCACTAGCGGCTCTGTTTCGTGGTTTCGATGCTAGTGAATCGACCAAGTTACAGGAGGTGCTGATATACAATGAGTCCTTTTTAACCAGTGAGGAAACCGCTGCCGTTGCTTCCATTAAATCCTTGAGGGTTCTAGAATGTGGATTTGCGGAACCACAAAACATCGAAAAGCTTGCGAATGCCACCGAACTGCGGGAACTCTGCATTTCGTGTTTGCCCCAGGACTCTATAAAGGGACTATTTACTGAAATGGCCTCCAAAAAGTTACTGCAGTACTTGAAACTAACCGATGGGCCGCTGGATTGCGAGGAAGCTAAAGAGCTGGCTAAAATCGAGTCCCTCAAATATCTGGCTTGCAGATTTGAAGATGTGGAGAGCCTTGAGCGGATGGGAGACCTTCCCCATTTGGAATTTGCCTACATCACCGTGAAGCAAAGGGAAATCCAGGCCTGCGTGCAAACGAAACATCTTCTAAGTTTTCTAGGCCAATGCCAAAAGGAAGGCCAGGTGAGATTTCCAGGCTGCTGTGTAACCTTCTACAAACCCAAAGGCTCTCTAATTGTGGCTTTTAAGAGTAAGGAAACCGACGATGAATTGTGCTTTCTGCTCGGAGAGTTGGGTAACATAAAAAATCTTAGTTTAAGAGGCCGCCCTACCGTGAAAAGTCTGGAAGCCCTTCTTGAAAGCGTAGTCCTTGATAATAAATTGGAATTCTTCAAAATAGATAAGATCAAAACTAATGAGATACCAATTGTGGCCCAGATGGAACACCTTTCGAAAATAACAGTTGGCTTTTACGAAGCATTGAACATAGAACTCCTAGCACGTTTACCACAACTGAAATGGCTTTCCATCACCGAACATCCGCGGGGGGCGTTGGAAAAGCTCTTCTACGACCTAGCTGTACGCAAGCCACCCTGCCAACTCGAAACCCTGACGATCCTGGGCGATGATCTAGTGCCCGAAGAGCTAGCAGAAGTGTCCAGAATCGGTTCCCTGAGACGCTTGAGGTGTGGCCTTGTGCACACCTCCAATGAATGGTCCTTAACGCAGCTGAGTGTCTACTCTATGCTGGAGACGTTGAACATTAGATCGACTCGAAGTGGTTCATTGGAGAAGTTATTCATGGCCATTCAGGCCATCACCTACTTCCGTTGCCTAATCGTCCAGGGCTGCCGTTTGTCCACCAATGAAGTCAGAGCCATCAGGGGGATACATAACCTGAGGACCCTTCATTGCGGAATAGAGAATGCCAGGGATATTGGTATCCTGGAACGTCTGCCATTGCTAGAGGAGTTAATCATCGAAGGGATTACCTTAACCAATCGAAATCCTTTAGCTCTATTGGCCCACAATGAACGACAAACTCTCAAGAAGCTGGTCATCAAGAGTAGATCTTTGGGATTATACGATTTCAAAAGCTTAGCTTTGATGTCGTCTCTTAGATCCCTAGACTTTATCATCCACAATGCTCGTAATATCGGATGCTTGGCTAACCTCAATTTAACCGAATTAATCCTGAACTGCCCTCAAGAACTCACTATCACTCCTCTTATCACCGCTCTGGTGGCCAAAGATACTCATGTGCTCTCCACCTTTGAATTAACTAACAAGCTTTTGAAATGGAAACCCACCCGACTGCTTATGCAAATTAAATCCCTAAGGAATTTAAAAATTGGCTTTAGCAATCTCGGTTGCTTTGATCTGCTTTCCAAAAAATCCGAGTTGGAAATGCTGCAAATTAAAAATAAAACTTTCCGAATCAAGCAAATTCTAGAGATCTTAAAAAACTGCCGAAAACTACGAGAAATCCATTTTGCAGAACGAAATAAACAAATAAACACTGAATTTATAAGCCAGTGCATGGATACTTTGAAGACTGTTCGAAATCCAAAGGAACAGAAACCTTTACAGATGTATTTTTACAGCCTGCATGGGGTTTCTCTAGAACAGGTGATTACGAAAATAGACGCCTTATATAACGTAATTATTTTTTTGGTTTTCCAGCAATATAGCGTTGATGACTCCTACTTGGTCCTTAATATTAAAGAGCGTGCGCCCATCGATGATTTCAAAGACGAAATATTCGATGAACAATCAGATGACAGATCTAATAGTGATGCTCCCCAATATTTCTTTGAATAGTCCCGAATCAGTTTTTGAAGATTGATCACTTTTATACAATACGTAGACATATATTTAATAACGGTTAAAATAGGTGTGTAGCTCTCATGTAACAATCTTTTGATTAATATAACAATATTTTATAAAATTAAATTTATCAAGCCAAAAAAGCAAATTCTAATTTTGTGACCAGAAATTAAAGCATATAAGAAAATGTAGCTTAGAAAACAAGGGTTCGACAAACAATAGTCCGAAATATCAAGCTTTTAGAGAAGGCTTGAAAACAACAATAGATCACTTTTTGTTCTAGAATATTTTGTGTTTAAATAACCTCAACGGAATGAGCTGTAATTACTTTGTTATATCGTATTCTTTAATAAGGGAATATAGTATGTAGTCGTTATTAGTGACTTTTTTTCGATGCGTCATCATAGCTGGGTGGCAAGTTCTAAAGATATCAAAATACACTAGAGTAAGACATTTTTCAATACGCATTTGTGTTATACATACATTATAAGAAGGTGGTAAGTCGCTGTTTCCTGATCCACTGGGTCTGCCTTGGTTGTAGGGTGTGTTATACGCACTTGCTGCTGCTTCTGCTTCTTTGGAATCTGTTGGATATATAAAACAAATTATATATTGCAAAATCCACAGTTCAGTGATATTTGTTATGAATTTATATTTGTACTACATTAAGTTGAAACCATTACGATTCACCTTTCGCAAATTGTGTCTATGGTATTAGAGCTGGAATCAGGACAACACACATAGGTCTTTGGATTGGATAGAAATAATGATGAGTGCTGCCAAATCTTGCTACTAAAGGTTCGCATTTTGTGGGTAGTAAAGAAAAAGTTAAAGAAGAAACCATTAAACAAGTCACTAAACCAAGGAGGTAGACTAGACTACTTAAAGAGACTCGGCTTTTGTTAGTATTTGCTTTGGGCATAGGTAACAGCAAAACAATAAATCTTACTTGTCGGGATGGCTATTTGAGGTACAGTAGTTTGCATTTTATTACACTGTAAAATAGGTCAAAAGGAAAATGTTTTCTTTTAGGATTGGAAATCAATTTTTTGTGTTGTTTAGTAGTGGGTTAAATCGATAATCGGATATTAGGTGAAATAATTTTAAAAAATTTGAATATGGAGAAATTAAAAAATTCATAAGCTGGTCTAAATAAATTATTTCAATTAGAATGTTCACCTAAGAAATGTTTAATTTTATGGTTTTACTACAGTTTAACACAAAATTTATTATTGCAAATTTGTTTATACAATAAAAACGACAGGGGAAATTCAATTTGTCTTGATTAGTTTGTAGATCATGCGATTCTTGAGACTTCTTCATTGATCTATAATCGTGCTAAGAATTTATTAGTTGTTGCGTCTTTATGGGAAATACTATTTAAAGCTTCTTGATTGGTTCGACGGTTTTCATGCTATTTTTTAACGTCTTTAATGTATTTATATATTTAAGTTTAAAGGTATTCATGCTTCAAATTTTTTGCATTTTCTTCTCCTTATGCTTTTGTTATTTTTTCTTCTGCGGGAGTTAAACCAATTTAATAAAGTGCAATATGGGAGTGGAAAGTGAGATAAATGATGAGGATAATAACTACTTGATGGATGAGTTATACTCACTTCCTGGCGGCAAGCTGAAGCCCATAAAGCTGGCTCCAGATGCAGCGGCACCTCCGGCTGCTCCTGCTGCCTGTTGCCCCGGAGGCGGTGGTCCACCCGGATACCCATTAGGTTGCTGAAATCCTCCAGCCTGTTGACCGGAAGGTGGAGGTCCACCCGGATAGCCACCAGGGTAGCCATTTGGTTGCTGAAGTCCCGGGGTGTTAAATCCGCCGGGAACATTCCCGTATCCGCCATAAGGCTGCGGTCCATTGTACGTCTGAGCCGGGGCGGCATACGGCGGTCCCGGTGGACAGTTGGGAGCGCAGGAAGCGTACGGCGGTGGCTGGACATAGCCTCCGGCCCATCCCTGCGGACCGTAGCCCGGCTGCTGTTGTTGCTGCTGCGGCGGCGGTGCTGAAAAACCATACCAATTGGGTTCATTCGACGACGGTGCCTGCGGCTGTTGTGGTGCTGGCTGCTGAGCCGGTGGTGCTAGGAGGAGAAAGGGAGCAGTGCCCCAGTGGGTTAAACGAAGCGAGTGCGGAGCGTGAATTTCGTGGGTAAGCCAGTGGGTTGCCAATTCACGATGCAGTGCCAGAACAAAAGCCGAGTGTTGGTTGGGTGGAATGCCCGCCTGGTTAACTTACCGATCCCCGGATACGGGGGCGGGTTGTCGCTCATGAAGACCGTATTTGGCGCCGGGCCACTGAAGGCATCGTGCTGCGGCAGCCATCCGTAGTAACCGGGAGGCGGCTGATACGCCGGCGGAGGTGCCTCATTCCAGGCTCCAGCCGGTTGGTACGGTGGCGGATCATCACCGACCAGTCCTCCGCGATGATAGTTGTTCATCGCCGTCTTGGCGGAGCGGAGCAGAGCCTGGCCATATCTATAAAAGGTGGTAATACAGTGAGTTAGCAAAAGAACGCTTTAAATTGGGAAATTGTCAATCTTATATTTATGGGGATTAATGGAACTGATTTGGTTTAAAAACCAAAAATTCTGCAAAATATTCTAGCAACTATAAATAATATTTACATTAAATAGTTAACTTTTGAAATATTTAACAAAATTTACTAACTTTAAAAATAAATGAAAATCAAAATAAATTTTTTTATAAATAAAAATAAAAGAAAATTTAAAAAAGTAATACATTGTAGAAAAACATAGATTAAAATAATATGTTTTTGGCTTCTAAAAAAAGTACAATAAATATGTACCGTGTACACTGAACATAGAACCAATAAACCCATCGTAAAGGGTTTTCAAAGCATAAGGATAAGTATATAACTCCAGAATTAGCTTACTCAATGGCGCCGCCTGCCTTGAAATGGAGCTTGAACTTGACCTCGCCCACGTAGTTTCCATTTGGCTGGGCGCGCACCTTTCCCTTGATGTAGTTGGCTCCAAAAACGGGCTGTTCGATCTCCACATCGGAAAGGGCCACGAAAGGAGCACTGAAGGACTGCATCGCATCCGAGGACTTCTTGCTATTGAAGATCATCCGGTGGGAGGTGAGGTAAATCCTTCCCCCCTTGGATCCCTTGAAAATGGGATTATCCTGACCGGAAAACTCCATGGAAACGCTGTCGCTGTGCAGCAGGATGCTGTAGGCAGAGTAAAATGGGGAACATTAGCCGGGTTCTTATCTTATTCCGAATAAATAAGCAGCCACACGTCAGTGTTTACATTCATGACGTCAGGATGTCACCAAATGTTCAGGTGTATTTTAAGGACTTTTCCGGTTACTTACTACTCTCCCGCATGGATGAGCACGCCGTTGTTGGCGTGGGCCGTATTAACCGACATATCAAGTGGTTTTTCCGACTATTTTCACAGAAGTTTGCACGAATTTCACAGAACTACGTTTTGTTTTTCTCAAATGACAGCTGGTGATTCATAGGGAAAAGTGTGGCAACGCCAAGAGGGAAAAACTGACTGCAATCGATGTGATATCGATATCGCAGGGTGACCAGTTCGAGCACCCGCTCATCTCTAGAAGGAACTATTTTTTTACTTACCTGTCGTACAATTATTGGGGCGTTAATATGCGTAAGTGATAAGATAGTGAGTTGAGAAAGCTCTCTAAATGTGCAGCAAAACAAAGGGAAGAGCGGGGAGGCCCAGCGAAATTCGGGAATCGCCGTCTTTTGGTTCCCTTCAAGTTTTATCAGCGGGGGACTTACGCCATTTTGGAGCCCTGCCACCCCCAGTTTTCTGGGTCTATCGAAAATTGGGGCCCCCAGCTGATTGGCTCTTTTGTTTTGCTACCCGGCTTCGCTTTGGAATTTCCCTATCCTTGAATCAAGTTGTAAACGTTATCTATAAACATTTTGCAGTACCGCTCTTTGGGACCATGCCGAACGGCGTCAGTTTGCCAAATCACCCGAATTTCCTCAACCAACTGGCGGCGGCCATTTCCACGGCTGCCTCGACGACATCGGTCGTGGGAAATCCCTCGTCGCCGCCCAAGCAAAACCAGAGCAAGATGGCCAAGCCCCAGCAGCAGACGCAGGGCAGTGCGCCGATGGATCTGGAAAATGAGAACGAACACTCCACGGATGTGAGCTCTACGACGGCCCACAAGGAGCCCAAACTGCAGGCCACATCCTCTACGCTCTCTCTGCCGGATTCCGCGCAGCTATACCTGAATGGCCTGATGCACACACCACCGGGCTATCTGTACTTTCCGGCTGCCCAGGCGGGCGGTGCTCCTGGTGCGCCCGGAAATGCTCCATCGACAGGAGGAGGAGGATCCACACCAGCAGCTGCGGGAGGTGGTGCCGCCAATGCCCAGATGCTAATGGATCCCACGGCCATGATGGCAGCGGCCATGCAGCAGATGCAACAGATGCACTATGCAGCGGCAGCTGCAGCGGGAATGACCACAGAGGCGGGAGCAGGACTCGAGGCCACACTCAGTGCGGGTAAGGCAACCAACCCCCGGAGATCTCCTCTCTAACAAAACCCTTCCTCAGATGGCGTTACTCCGGCTGGCCTCAAGGAGGTGATCAAGACCAAGAACTGCATCCTGTTCCCGCCGAATCCGAACGCCCCGCCACCCACAATCAGGGAGCGACCACCGGGCTGTCGAACTGTCTTTGTGGGTGGACTTCCCGAAAACATCACCGAGGAGGTGATCCGTGAGATTTTCGAGTCGTGCGGAGAGATCACCACGCTGCGCATGTCGAAGAAGAACTTCTGCCATATTCGCTACCGCCAGGAGGGGGCAATAGACAGGGCCATCTACCTATCCGGCTATAGGTTGCGTATATCGGCTCTAAATGAGCCACCCAACTTTGGTCGCTTGCATGTGGACTATGCCCAGGCACGGGATGATCAGTACGATTACGAGTGCCGGCAGCGGCAGCATCAGAGGGAACAACGGCACAGGGAGCGCATGTCGATGGACAGGATGCGGTCGCAGTCGCCGCCACCAATACCGCACTATACGGACCACGAGGCGACGGCCGTGGCGGAGCACCTGCGCACCAACGAGACCTTCGTGAAGGCCATCCAGACGATCACCGCCTGGTTGGAGCGGGGCGATTGCACCAAGCGGAATGCCAATGTTTTCTACTCGATGATCCAGAGCACTCATGCCCACGTGCGAAGACTCCATGCCGACAAATTGCAACTGGAGGAGGATCTGAAGAAGGCCAGGGACAGCTACCGCAACCAAATGGGCACCATGTCCACGCAATGTAAGTGTGCCGGCCTTCGAGGCCGAAGTTCAGCTTTCTTAGCTCTAGTCTAGACGGGAATTTAGGTGCCGCTCCCACTTTGAAATCCTATTTTTCTGTTTTCGTTGCGCCCGGGTTAGCCTTTTAGCGTCTGTATATCTGAACAATCTACCAGCGTACTACACACCCACCTACAACACCTACACTCAAACACGCCATTCCCACCCAACACACACACTCTTTAGCAAATCTAGTCATCGAATTATTAAATGACAAAACTGTCTAAAATTTGCTCGCCAAAAGTCGAAGGAGCAAGACCAAAGAATCCAAGCAGGATCAGGTAAAGACCAGCCAAAGAGGACAAGCCCAAAGCCGCCGCACAGCGCGAAAGTCAATCGATGAGGCGATCATCGGGACTTATTGGTTCTTAATCTGTTTAAAATGTTAAGCGTTAAACGTAATGAACAAAAATTATCAGAGAATCAAACATTAACATTTACTAGCGATGTTAAAATGTAAATTTAATGAGTTATAATACTAACCGCTGACTAAAAATCATTATTAAATATGTGCTTATTTTCGCAAAATCATTTAATCCTTTACTATAATTACTAAAGCTTAAATACTTAGTTAAAAGAACAGTTTGATTCCCTGAATATAATTAAACTTTGTCTACTTTGTCAATCAGCCATATCCTAGTCATACATTCTGTAGCCAAGTCAATTACCGATTTTGTATGCACCACGTTGATCGCCCCATTCACCGATTCGTTCCACTGTGCGGCTGATTCTCACTCACTTCCACTGTGTCTCGACACCACCACAAAAGTCTTAAGTCTTATTTGGCCCAAAGGTTTGTAAGCCGCAAGGCAGAGAGCAAATTCAAGCAATCCATTGGTACAGTAAAGGAACCAACTTCCTTTGTAGACCTAAAAACTGTCAGACTCGGACAATCGTAAAGATAGGTAATCACGCTGTTGTATTCTCTCTAGATTGTACCTACATAATAATATCAACCTTAAATAACCGTAACTATTTTAAATAAATAATTGCTATGCGAGGGTCTCTCCTGTAGTTTAATTCAATTTTTCATTTCTCACTCATTTTATTCGCAAAAGAAAATGTCTAGTTTGACAAAGATGAAGAGCAAAACTGAAAATCAATCCAAAAAAAAAAACAAACAAAAATACCCTCTGTCCTCCCTTAATATTATTATATATTATTGCATTATTGTTCAGTCACTCAGATTGAAAAAGTGTTCAATGCCGCTAGTCACAAGAAGGTTTGGGACCATTTCACCAAAGCCCAAAGAAAAAACATCGATCAATGGAAGAAGTTAGCCACGGTACGTACTAAAATGTTCAAATAATCAAATACGAACAACTTCAAAGATGTTGCAAAATGTGTATAAAACCAAATGCCATTTACTGTCCAAATACTTTTGATTCATTATATCGTATCTCTCGTTTTCATGTTGTTGTATCCGTTCTTGTTGATGTTGTTGCTATTATTGTTGTGGTGTTGCCGTAGATGTTTAACCATTTTACTAACCCGTTTTTGTGTTATCAGTTTCAGTCAGCATGTCGCCCATTTACCCGTCCTATATAATCATAACGTACGATTCCATTGCTGACGCTTATACCTGCTAATTGCTCTTTATTAATTGTTAATTTCCCCATATTTGTCCTGTGCATTAATACTTCATTTAGCTGTTTGTACGTACGATTATCAAAATTCCCATATCAGTTGTGATGTCACTTAAGAAAAGAATTGAACCATTTAATATCGTTGTAGTTTGCAAGCTTTCCAAAATGTATTATTTATCGACTATCATTAAACTTATGTAGTGTTAGAAATACAAATAAGATTATCGGAAGGAAAACTGTTTAAAAATTCGTAGATTAACTTTAAAGTTTATTGAAAATTAATTTTAAAAAATTGAACAACTATTTTTTAAACAATTTCCCCTTCATAATCCCCTATAAGTCTCTTTCTATCAGGTCTTTTCACATTCTTAGCTTTCGCTCTTGATCTGTAATGCTTTAGTCTATCTTTTCTCGGCTTTAATCTATCATTTGTTTATGGACTCTCTATTTTTAACTAAGCATTTGCATAACATTTCCGATAAGCTTTATAAACTTTGAACTAAACGTAAACTTTTGCCGAGTGTCCACAAGCCTCCGAGTTTCCATTGGAAATTTAATTTAATGAGAAATGTTGAGGGTTTGATGGGCACTCGGTCAAATCGATTGGTTGTGGTAAATAGCAAAAGGAAGAACTAAAAACATTGCTGCTGAGAAACATAATTTGTGCAACAAATACAAATTAATTATTAATAGAAGAAAGAAATTAATCAAAACAAATTCTAAAACTTTTTGAAAATGTGGCGAGGTAAGTAAGCGGGACCATAACAGTGTCGTAAGACAGGAAACAAATTTGATGCATTCTTTAAATACACAAATTTTATAGCTAGGTTATAGATTTACAATCCTGTAAGCAATGGAACTGAAACCAAAGAAACCCATTCAACTGATAGAAATAATAAATTAACTAAAGCTATTTTCGCATGCCATGCAGGAACTTCGAACTGTCCAGATCACCGACGATGATGAAATGGAAATATCCGACGATGAGCGGGACTACGACAGACGCGGACCCAGCTCCAAGCGAATTCGATACGACAGTGAGGGCTTAAAGGTAAGAAAATGTGGTTTATTAATCGTCTTTAGTATGTCCTAAAATAATTTGACTTTTTCAGGACGAGAACGACTCACTGCGCTGTCAGCTGGAGGCCATACGACATGAGATGACTCTGGAGCGCAGTGATTATGTACAACGTGAGAAGCAAATAAAGGTGCTCCAGGAAACTATTCGCAACATGCAAACTCAGCTGCTGCAGACGAAGCTGCGCGAACAGAAGGACTCCAAAGTCATTGAGCAGCTGGAGCGCAATCTCAAGGATGCCGGCGTCAAGCAACTTCTCTTGAAGACCAAGATCAAGGAGACTGTAGACAAGTTGAAGGACAAGGAGGCCAACAGTACCGGAGCCTCGAATGCTTCCAACGCCTCGAATCTTGACTACAGCAGCGGAGACTCGTGCAGCCAGGAAGACACGGAAATCATTCGCAACCAGCAGCAGTCGGAACCGGAAATAATTGATATCGATAAGGTGGACGATGATGTGCGCATCATAGAGCACCAGAGCGGTGTGGTGGAGATTCACGAGATCGAGGACGATGAAAAGCAGGAGACTGCAAAGGAGTCAGCGGAAAGCAAAGCAAAGGAGTCAATTATGGAAAGTAGTTCAAAGTCAAATAGCGAGGTGACTATAAACAAAATCAACAAGTTGCACACACCGTCATCGCCCGGGGAAGAGGTTTGTGAAAAGAAACATTTCAAATAGATAACTAAATAGAAAATCTCTATTTTTTCCTACTTTTATTTTAGGTCACCTTCAAGTCCCTGGTCCTGTCAGAGGCCAAGATAATTGCTCTGGCCTCCGCCTACTTGGTGCTGCATCCCCATGGCGTTGATATTGCCAACATAGCCAGTTACTTAAGCGGAATGCTGTGCAACAATGCTGCCCGCAGTAACCATGATGATCTTGCCAATATACTCGGAAAGTACACAAATCTCTTCAAGCCCGATCAGGGCAAGTGGAGGTTCTGTGGCTTCAGCGAACCTACGGAATCTCAGTCGGAGTCAAAGTGAGGTGGAGAATGCGGAGTGTGGACTCTCGAATAAGATGATAATTGAATGCTTTAATTATGTTACAACTATATCATAATGCATAGCGACTAAGCGGGAAGAAAAGTGAAATGTTAACCAAAGAAAGACGACAGTTTTTCGATGCAATCACAACTTAATGAGACCAGTTCCAGTTTTAAGGGCAAGTACTCGTAGTTAACTCTATCGCAAGAAAGACACCACAAACTAACTACCGTTTCAATTATTTAAATAACTCATACACCTAAGCTAAATGAATTCAATATATACAAAATATATATACATCAATATTTTAAATAAGCTGAGAGGCCGAAAGTCGTGTTGCTAATGTTGAAGAAGAAGCGAAAGAATGGAAGCAAATAAATTTTATGCTAAACTACATGTGATTTTCTTTGATTCAAAAGGGGTGCCTATTAATCATCGATTTTAACTATGATTTTCCGTTTTCATTTAAAAATTTTTATAAGTATAAATAATTTATATCAAATTCAAAATTTTTAAATGAAAATTAATGTTTTTTTCAAAACGACTTTACAATTTACAAAAAGTAATTTTAGTTGAATAATATTTAGATAAATCGACTGTGGTTCAGTCTTTCGAAACATTATCAACTATCAAGTGAGGCCTAACCAACTTTAAATCGCATAAAGCACGGGAAATTCCAAATGCAATCGGCTTCCAATACAATTTATGGATTTATACAGATCTTTTAAGATTTCCATATCTATTTTTAAAATTCGATTTGATTTCGGTTATATCACTGGAATTAAATTAAACTTAATTTATTTGATCAGTTGCAGTTATTATTATCGGACTTCCTGACTCAGCCGATAAAATTTGTATGTTAATTTAAATACAAATGTTGCCAAATGTTACTTAAAATTAAATTCGATTTCATTTTTAGGGAGTAAAGATATAAAAATGTTGAGAATTTGAAAAGAAGATGCCAGGATTATTAAAATAAAATAGTTCTTAAATTAATTATTTTAAGTATTAATATAACTTCAATCGCTGCAAAAAAATTCTATAATTGAATAATCCCTTTTTTAAGTCTTCTTTAGTATCTGCTGAGTAATAATTCATGGATTTGATGAAATTTGCTATTATCCTTCCCCTTCCATCACATTCTGTTTTTATCCTGCAGCTAACTTCAAAACATTACGTGAAAAGCTTACGTTGCTTGCGTAAGCCGCTATAAAGTGCGCGAAAAGAAGCTGCGCGTCCTCTGCCAAGGACAATGCCGAACAGCATCCTGCCACCCCCTGTCCTGCAACCCCGCCTCCCACGCATTTTGCACTAGTATATCTGTGACGTGATGAAATTCCATACTCTAGCTTGAATTTCCCCAATATTTGTGACGTCAACGGAGCGTTTATCGTATTTAAAGCGCGCTTTGAAATTAAGCATAAGCCGTAAAAACAACAACAAATTTCTGAGAGATGAAAGTACTGCAACAACAACAGCAGAGGGGAGATGGAAGAGAGAACAAGAACACGAGCGTAAATTTCCCAAAGAAAGAACAAAGTACTACACTGCACTGGAAAAAATCAGAACGAAATCGTGTCTAAAAACTAAAACTGACTGAAATAGAATACAAAAAATTACAAATCAATATTTTATTTTCAGGTTGATTAAAATTTGTTTTTTAAGATTTTTTTAATGCTAAATAGTAAAGTTAAATAAAATGTTTCCATATATTTAATATAATAAATAGAATAGAATTATTTCCTAATTAAGCATTAATTTCCCAAAGTTAAGCAACAAAGTTTGATATTTTTTATCAAATTCTATGGATATGCAAAATCATATCCTTATTAGTATGTTTTTCCGTCTGGGAATCGGTGTGTTCCAAAAATTATTTTCAACTTAATAAATATATTATTTAAGCTCCCATTTTCAAATAGTTAAGTTAATGGTTTCCATATTTTTAAACAAAAATAATAGATGGTGTAAGTCTTAGGATTAATAACCATATTACGCAGAATTTTCTCCATGTGTATCGGTGTGTTCCGAGCGCTTTTCTGCCGCTCTGCCACAGCCAACGTCGACGTCGATGAGGGAGGCCCGTCTATATCAACGCTATCAGTCGTTTTTGCGAATTCGAGGCGCGCGGTTCTGTTCCAAAAAAGCCGGAGGAGGATTCCAACGGAATAAACCACTGATTTTTTCGTACATGTCCATGTAACGGTGTCCATTCAGCGTGTGTTTTATGTGCGTGAATGTGAACTGTAATTTCGTCCGCTGCTGTATATTTTAATGTAATTACGTGCACTTTCTTTGTGCAAAATAAGAAACAGGAAAAAATCGGGAAAAAAGAGAGCTCTCTCCTTTCCCGCTCTGTCGAAGGACAATTCAAGTTCACGAATTGGGAAGCTGCGGAGGCAACAACAAAGCACGTGTTTTTGTTTTTTTCGGCGGGTAAGTTTGAGTTTCACCCGGTCTTTTAAACACAGTTTGAGAGCCACTGACGTTTTCAAACAGGAAAATAAAATTCAGAATAGAAAATGTGTACGAAAATGGCTAGCAAAGTGATAAATTATCGGGTAGAGAGAGAATAGAAAAATATTTGAAAATAAATAGAGAAACCCGAACCCAATTTGAGTACATTTTTTTTAACGAATATATTGATGTGAAAACCGTGTGAGAAAAACAATTTTGTATGCTCAAAATTTTCCATTAATTTCAATGTATTTCGAAAAAAAAACAATAATATTATGCGACACTAAAGTGCAAGAACGACTGCTATATAAATTGATTTTTAAAATCCTTTACCAAAATCTGTTTAATTTTAACCGTAAATAATTAAAAATTCGTTAATTAAAAAAAATTCTGTATCACACAAAATTACAAAGATCATATTTTTTTATTTATTCTGAAAAAATACTGTCTTACAATAGGTAATTGAAATATAAAAAAAACTGAATAAATTATGAGACGTTTGGCGCCATAATATATTTTTTAAGCTTGTCACGAGAAATTGAAAATCGTACAATAAATCAGACAGATTAACCACAGTGTAGAAAAACATTCAGGAAACTCGCTGAACATTTGAAAACATTTTTTTGACGTCAAAGTTTAAACCGAAAATGTTCTAATGAGCGTCAACCATCGACAAATATTTAGTTTGCGCATAAATAAGAGTATATTGTATAAAGAATTGAATACTTTTTGAGTAGGCATTATAAATAGAAAAACAAACTGTGTAAAAGTGGCATAAATTCAAAAGAACAAAAAGGCAGAAATTACCTATTTCTAAGCCGCTTTTCATGTATTTTCTGTGTCAAAGGGCTAAATGGAACATAGGGCACTCAGTCAATCAGTGCATTCTACTCTTACGGAAAAAAGGGGAACAGTTGAGGAGTAGGTGTCAGGGGTTGGAGTCCCCTAGTCTTAGCACTTCCCATTCGAATGTTTTGACAGTCAACAATGATTAATTAGGGACTGCACCATGCGTTTCGGAACTGAACTATTTATATAGAACCGACTGGAGAACATGTTATTGCGTTTTCGATGGGGGAAAAGCTTTGTGCTGAGTTAAGCGTAAATTTGATGAGACACTGGAACGTGCCAAATGTCAGCGTGGGCTATAAACAAATTCGATTCATAAAATACACGATCTACACACTTATTTATGGCATGATCCCACTTTGTGCGAGTTAAATTCCCAACCGCAAAGTACTTCCAGGTATCTAACCCAGCAATCTAAAAATCCCCCGGCAAACCTTTCTGATTTAGTTTTACATATGCAGATTGGTTTTGGATTGAGGATCGGTAATTTAAAAAAGACAAACAGTCACGTACTTTGGGAACTCGTGAGATATTCCCAACTTTTTCTGCCCGAAACTAAAATCATTCTCCTTGTATTTAAGTAAACTTGTTCTAGATCAACTGATAGGCTGTTAGAGCACCTAACGATTGCCTTGGAAACAACTTCATTGCTGATAAGTAGATGGGATCGATTGCATGGGCTTTACTTGCACTTTAACTTGTAGACCCTGATCTAAAATAAGGTAGCAATTTCTCAAGTAGGGCGGTATAATTCAAAAGCAACAAAGTTTGCGATATTTCATTTATCAAAGGTATTAAGTTTTAGACTATTAGTCGAAAAAAAACATTATTGATAATACTTTTTAATTTTAAAAGTCTGCCAAGAAAATTGAAGATTATATATTATATTTAAGAATTTTATATAATCAGCAAAAGGTTCTGACACTTAATAAGAATTTGCAAACAATTTTTTTGTTGGCTTAGGAACGCAAACCCTTTGAATAATAAGCGGAACGAATAAGTAGTCAACATTAGTCAGAATTTGTTAACACTACTCTCCCTTTTTGCCGCTTTTCAATATTCGGCACAAAACTCGGCTAGTTCATTAAAGTCAATTCATTTGCATTTCTTTACGAGCAAGTTGGTTATCCGCAAAAAATGTTTTACAGTTGCACATAGCAAAGCAAATCCAATTAACTCGGTCTAGTTCAAGGGCAAATTAACTTTTTATATACTGTTGAAATATCTAGTAAATAACTAACCTAAACGGGGATTTCTTTCTGACGAAATGGAGATGCTATCCCGAAACGACAGACTCAATTTGCATACGGAAAATTGGCGGGGCATTTGAGATTTTCCCTCAGCCACAATGAAAATTAACATCACGTGTCGCGACAGGTAATTGACAAGGGGGCGGAAAGGGGGTTGTAATTCAATCGAAGCATTGTGACGTCAGGGAACTGGGGCGTTTCACCTGCGAAATGTAAACAAACTGCAGTGACCCACACATGGCCTTGGCCATGTTGTTGACTCATTTGTGTGATTGGCTTTTAATCAATGAAAGGTGTCGACAATTATTTGCATAACGAAAGTGAAATACGAAATTTCTCTGTCAAGTTCAACCAGCTAATTTCGCCCATTTCCCCCACATATAATCTCTTTTTACTTATATATTTTTCGTATTTAAATCAACGCACTGGCTAAAAGAAATTGGCTAAAAATAGTGCGTAAGTATTTTCTGTGACGTCAAGTTGGGATATCAAAGGCGCATAAAAAGTTGGCGACACCCACACATTGGCTGGGAAAATCTGAGATATTTTCCTGCATCCAAACAAGAAGACAAATTCTCAGCAGAGAGGAAATGCTGGGGAATTTATTGCTAGAAATATTTATAGATTTGTGCCTGGTATATGTATCAATATATATGCATAATTTCCAATTCATAAAATACATTTTACATATTTAAAACCAAGCCCCTTCGTTGATAGATAGCAATTGTAAATATTTACTTTCTACAGAGATGAAAAGAGTTCAATACCTTACTTGGGTTTTTTAATTTTACAACTTTGACACGTTTTTATACGGCTTGGATCAATGATCTCTGCTGAAACTCAGTTCACGTCTCAAAAAATAAAATCCACTTTTAATATGAATGAAAAAGTCGTACGCATTTAATGCATCTCATTGCTTAGAGTATTTTTTAATTAATCATATTTAACTGTTAATTACAATTATCTCACTTCGTTAAAAGAATTTCTGGTTTGTTTATGTATTTAACATGTAAACAATTATATTTTTATTACGTGTGAGCATTTAAGTTATTTACTTTGGGAATTGTTTTTTTCATTAAATATTCGTTATGCACATTTTGAACTTTTGTAAAAATGTAGTTCCTCTTTCATTCTGCTGTTCCATCTACGGAAGTTTTGGGTTTTTCCGCCAATTCTGTGGGAATACTAATCTGATCTCAGCCAGACCCGGCACGTCAACGAATAATTTTCACACCCCTCTCCACCTGGAACTTCTCCCAACAAAAAAACAATCAGTCAATCAGCTGCACTGACGTTGATGACTACTGCTTTTCAATTCACTTTTTTTTATGGGTATGCCAAGTTACGCACCGACATATATCAATTACCCATAGTATTTGGATCACAATTAAGCAAAGCGGAAATGGATCATTAAATGCGAGATTAGCGGGTGCAAAAATAAGTGCAAATGTGAAATGTTAATTTCCCGTTATAAATGTCACTTCAACTTTGAGCTAAACTATATTTTTTTCACCCAATCTATAAACACTGGAAATTCCAAAACAATTAAAATATTTTATTGTAACTATATTATAATATAATAATTTTATTTTCATCCCTCGATTTTTTTTATTTTATTGACTTCTTTTCTCATTTACACATAACAGAAACCAACTTACATAAATTCAACTCTCTCCTCTCCATTTTTAACGATTCGGATACGACATTACATTCATTTCGGTTATATTTATAAATTTACATCTGTTTTCTTGGAGATTTCGTAACGGGGTTGGCTCATTATCGTTGCAGCTAAACTTGTTTTTTTCTGTCGGTTGATTTCAAAAGATTCTTTGTTTCTCTCATCTTGTCTTCTAATTAATTGAATGACAGGAAATGCGGAAATCGCTGAAAGCAATGTATGAATATTAGGACTGAGTATTTTAGGGACTGGATTTGATTGGGAGCTCAAACCTGGAGACAAATAAATTCAAAAAACAAAACTATTAACCTTGGACCCAAGTTCAAAATGATAAGAGATTTTAGTAGGCGGAGGCGTTAAAGATTTAATAAATATTTTAATTTTAATGTGGAATATTTCGGCGAACCTTCTGTGTGGTCTTTACTTCTTATCAATGTTTCCAAGCGTCTTTTCATTCAGAATTTTGTTTGTCGTTCGACACATATGTCTACTATTTGTTTTTTTGCTTATTTCTGTTATCAGGCAAAGAAAACACATGACAAACAGTCAAAGCAAATTCTATCCACACGCGCCAAGAAGAAGAAGATAGTAAATCAAAGAGCACGTCTATAATTTCAGAGACATTTTCAGTAATTTTTCACTTTACTACTATAGCTTGAAATGGGAAAAGTGAAATTACAGTTCCAGAAATGTAATAACATGCAATTAACTGAAGTGGGGCATATATTTGCCAGGCATAATCGAAAACATTTACTACGAATACTATCTTGTTTATCCATCGTTACAGTTGATAGTAGCTTGTTGGATTGTGCAATTGGACAATTAATCAAGTAAACAAAAGATATATCATCAGTACTCGGAATATCCTTCACCGATAACTTGAACAGCGTGATAAGAGTTCGTTGATATCGGGGAATCGGCTTTGGATTTTGAAATTCAATACGATAATGACACAAATTAGGCCACTTTATTCGAGTGCGTTGTAAACGACAAAGCTCAAGTGCAAACCTGGGGATGATAAGAGTCCGTGACTGAAGTGTGCTAATATTGTATGGAAATCTAATAAAGTACTTGTGCGACACATTAAATCTAATGAGGATCTGGGGACGTGTTATCATCATATTTGAGCTAAGTATTAATCAACTGCAGCTACCGTAGAACCCCTTATCAACCCCAGTGGCACTTGGGATTACTCGGACCTTGGGACTGGGATTCGCAATCGGTAAAGCTTTCAACATTTTCCAGCCACTAGGATCCCAGCAAAAAACGCTCGGTGCATCTGTTCAGAGGAAAATGTTACCACCCAGCTGAACAAAAAAAAAATGTGTATGTAATTATAAATTAATAATGTGTATTTATTGAAATCGCCTGGGACCCAGACGTCGTTCCACTTGGGATGATAAACCCAGTGAACTGCCGGCGAATGCACTCGGCTCAAACTCACGCCTCTTCCGTCGACAAATGATTGACCCCACCGCCCTCTTTTGGGGCTCGTCCCCAAGATCCAGCCTACGTCAATTCGAGCCCACAATTCCCGCCTATAAATAACAATCAAATCAGCAAGTGGACACCAGATTATGTCAACAGCTCAATAATACGAAATTCAGTGGAGATTATCGCCCCCATTACGCAAATCAATCGCAAAGACTTTGAACTTGTACCGGCCAAGAACATCAGCGCCCATTGACCAAGCAACTTCACGGTTGATCAACGCCCGTAGTTTATGGCATAGCCATAGTTTAATAGTAATACGTCCATGGGGCACTGGCAGTCCAATTCTTAAGCCACAGAATAGCCTCACATTTGTTGCCATTAAGTCGGGCTCTATAGATTGACTATCGCTGCTCACAATTTGCCGAATGGAGGGAGGACGAAGTATTGTTGTTTTTAATACAGTTCAAAGATCGATTGCGGGGAATTTTGAAGGGGTAATCACACATAGTGATAACGACGATCTTGGAGAATTTAATACAGTGAAAGTTGATAAGCTATAACAACTATTTTGAAAATATACTGGTATTCTTAAGTGCTGATATGATATGATTAATATCAGTGATGTAAGATATCTTAAAATCGAAATGATCCTAACTTAAGTATTTTACAATAGTTATACATTTCTTTATATACTTCTCACAATTATTTATCATCATATCATTGGTATTACAAGATATACTTCC
Source organism: Drosophila lutescens (assembly GCA_037075285.1). Classification (NCBI taxonomy): domain Eukaryota; kingdom Metazoa; phylum Arthropoda; class Insecta; order Diptera; family Drosophilidae; genus Drosophila; species Drosophila lutescens. Next base: position 35,583 of record JBAMCF010000730.1, on the reverse strand, counting down.
TATTACTCACCCCCAGCGTTGCGTTATCCATTTAACTGTCAAATCTTATCGTGGTTAGCTATATCTTCGGTATGACTTTCCTCGCAATGTTTTTATTTCTTTATCTGAGCGCAAACAGATCATAAAGATTTCTTTTAATCAAAGTAAAGTGCGCTCAATTGGCACTAATAAATTCCCAGCTAGGTAGTCCGGCGATGCCCAGATATTTAAAATATTTTCGCTTTTTACTGAATTTAATAAGGAAATCTCTAGTTAAGGTTGCGCTGCGTGTGTTTATTGCCGCGATGACGATGTGGGGGTGTGTTCGGCGCCAGTTCTTCATTCGGATCAGACCATTTTATGGTCTCTCTCTTGTCATATTTATGGCTCTACGAGCTGTCAATCAAATACTTTTGGGCCCGAGTATGGACCCAGGCCCCGATGGATCGGTCTATAATGCACTCGACCTGCGATTTGCGACTGCACATAAATAGTTCGAAACTCAACGGGAACCATATCTTCTGGAATGGTGTGATATGAGAATCTATTGGTTCGTAAAACGATTTGGCAGCCAAAATACACCGGGGGTGACATAACTGCGATAAGATGGGGAGGCGATAAGCCCAATTGCCGATACCGAAATACCCCCTGTGGGAAGTGGATCCAATATCGCCACGCTGCAGCTCCATGTCTGCCCGAATTTTTCATGGTGATAAGGATATGCGATAAAGGCACCCCCCACATGTCAAACTTCAGCTTTCTTCCTTCTGTCTGCCTGATTGTCTGACTCACATAAACAATTTGATCGATGGTTATAGCCATCCAATACTTTTTTGGCAATAAATTGGGCCTGTATTTTGGGGGCAGATATGACTTGTACTTTATCGTAGAGATAAAGTGTACCTTGACAAGTATTTATGGGTTAAGGTATTTGAAAGCTTATCAGGGAGACTGTTAGGGCAATTTAAAAGACATTTATGGGATAAGAAGGCATATAAATTTTATTGAATATATTATTTAGGAAGTATAAAAATGATTGTTTATGAAAAACAATCTATATATTTTAATAAAAAAACGCTTTGCTATTTTGTGAATCATTCCTATTATATCATAGCAACTGAAAAAGCAACAAGTGTTTAAAGAAATTACCCTCCGATAAAGTCGAAATATTTCTTTGTTTTTATTTACCTTCTACTGTTTGACTTTTTTCTACAGTTTTATTTCCACAATTCAAATCTACAGTTTGAAAATCATTGTCACAAGGTAAAATATAGGAACAAAGCTTTTCGTTAAGGAAAGCTTCTGATTAAAACAAGCTTTTTGTCCGTTGGTTAATGTTTTTAAAAATATTGTAAGCCTACAAAAAATATTTAATAATATTTAAAATATTTGTAAATAAATACAATCATTTAACAAATATAAATATGAAGACAATGTTTTTCATATTCTAGATAAAAACATTAAAGCGAACTGAATGCAATTATAGTTTAACAAATTTTAATATTTATATTTATTCTGTCAGTTTAGTTTACTTTAAATTAAGTAAAAGTTTTAAAATTAAACAAAAATTAAAAAATATGTAATGATTTATTTATTATTAGAATACAAATTTAATATGAATGACAATATTAATATATATACATATTTACACATCCATTAAATATATTAATATTAACCTCATTTTCATATGGAAATTAAACTTTTTCATTGCAGGAACCGCACTTTTCACTCGCAATCTGTGATCGTTAACTGTGAGTAAACAAAGAACCTTAATTTAACCATAAATTAAAGAATACATTTTAATTATACTATGTAAGCTAGGCATTGACCCAAAATTAAGATTTAAATTTACTGGAACCAAGAGTTTTAATTTACGATAAATATAAAAGTCACATAAAGAGCACAGATTCGTGTAAACAAATTTCACCAGTTTGCGGGAAAATCACTTGTCTTTGTGACCAAGGACAAGGCACCCACATTTGTGGCCCAAAATGTACACATCTATAGATACATTCACCTTGAGGTCGTCGTCGAGGACGAATTATTGATTTTGGGCCCTGCTGGCGGGTGGTAAGCTAGAATTTATCAAATTCGGAGCTATTTACATCATGTGTTGGCCCTGTCACAAGTTCAAATGTAGGTCGTGGTGGCAAGAAAAGTAAAACAATGCAATGGATTTGACTTGTGGATGATCATGGTGGGTCAGCAGAAATATTTGGTGGCTGCACTTGAACCAGCAACCGAATCGCGTGATTTTCGTGGGCCAACAGCAAGCAGAGCAACTGCAGAGAAAATAAAAATATTTACATTTATGCGCGGACAAACAGACGTAAAAGTATTATACGTATTTGTTTAGTTCTCTTTGCCATGCGAGGGGCTCGTTCTACGCCTCAGCTGATTCTGATTGGTCGAGATTTTTGGGGCTTGGCTTCTGTGACGTCACACGGCGCACGCCCCTCTAAAAAGCAATATATATCTACCTATCAGATACATGTCTGCGTGCCGTGACGTATCTGCTGACGTAGTAGAACTCATTCTCATACTCAGATACCCACCAACAAATCGCAGAACCTATGCCAACTTGGCCCAGTGCTAATGAGCTTTCTGTTGCATAACCCCGGTATTTTATCATTTTCGCCCTTTTGGCCTTTTCCCCATGTAATTAGTGTGTACAGTGTACAGCGAGCATTGCGTGTTCTAGGTGTAGATACAGATACTTTCTGTAGACGCAGATACTTTCTGTATCTATGCAAACGCTTTCGCAGCAGGTGAGCCTGCTTTTGGGCGCTCTGCGAGCCTGTTCCAAGCGTGGAGCGTGCCAAATGTTTGGTTGTATTTCAAGTCCCGCCATGAGCTGCGTTAACGCCCCCGGGGCCCAGTGGGGGGTTAACGGGACCTGGAGCAAGGTTAAGGGGGTGTGCAAAGCGAGGCGAGTGCACAAAACGATATCAGGGTTGCGTTAGGACAAGCTCATAATGAGAATCTTTTAAAGTGTGTACATACAGTCAAAGAAAACTTGTCTTAAAACAAATCATATTAAAGTTTCCTTTTTTAATAGAATAAAACAATTTAAAAAACATTTTCTTGTTACAAAATTCGTAGGCTGAATTTAAAACATTGTGAAAATATTATAAGGTAAATTAAGCTACAAATAAATATAACAATCTATAAAAACCTTTTAAAAATGGTATATCTTTTTTTCTAAAGTAATTACCTAATATTTTACTTAAAACATTTTAAATATAATTTTAAAATATTTATATCCCAGTGCAATAATGCTTCTCAAGTGTCTTGATATTTTTTCGAATTACCCATGTGTCTGAATAAATTATAAAATGTGGAAAGCATTTTAATGCCTGAGAGTTCTCAAAATAAATTCCTCTCACTTGAAAGTAATTTCACGTGCTTATTTATTAATCATTTGTATGCACCATCTTTCCATAAATTCCTTCATTTCGATATGAGAAGTGTATTCTCATTATCTGACCCATTTATAGCTCGGCGCAGTGTCATGTTTGCTTATTGAAAATGTTCCAAAGCATGGAAATGCCTATTTTCATCCACTATGAGCCACCGTAAGAGGCAATCCATTATGCTCAGTGGCAGCCGCATTTTGTGGCCGCACAACAAACGTGATCCATTGAACGTACTCGCAGCTAGGCAAATAGTATTCCTCCTCGCCTGGCCAAATGGAATTGGAAATGATAATGGAAATTCTACAATTCGAACAGGCGTTGAGTGCGCACAAAGCTATCTACGAATATCTATAGGAACACGTATCCCCCGATTCGATTCTGAAGGTGGAGAGAGAGTGCGTTTGTTCGGCTGCCTTTATTTCTGTATAATCTTACTGTGCATCCGGAAGTAGGGTAAACAGAATGACACGTGAGGGAATCATATAGTACAGATATAATTTAATTCCCTTTCTTTGTAGTTCTGCGATCTTATAAACAAATTGATGGATTGATCGATTTGCTATTTGCTAATAAAGTTGTTTTAAACATAATGGATGTATGTAGCTATAGATGAATTAAGTTCTTGATGATGATTCGAAATTTGGAAAATTTATATTTTGTAGTTTATTAACGATCACTGTTTTATAATAAATTAAATTAATTCTTCTGTTAAAAGTTTAAGCATTTTTATTAAGTTATGGTATATGTACAAAAATTAATTATTTCTTTAATTTAATTGTATAAATTTATATCTCTATTTATATTATTTTCTATGCATTATTAATTCGTAATTAAAATTATTTTTTTCATATATGTAATAGAAACACAGTTTTGTTTAAAAATGTAACTTGATTTATACGATTTACTGTCAATTGATGTTACTCGTATTTTTAACCAGTGCTCTTATTGAGAAATTGTTCAAAAACTTATGAAATTGTCCTTGGGAAAGTTAAAAATTTTCCATTGCGAAGGGCATTCCAGTAATTGTACAGATCAATTGCAGATGCATAAATTTGCATTGCCTTCGATTTAATGGAAAGGCAGGGGCTACAAATCGAAAGCCCAGGAGATGGCCTCCATGTGTGTTGTGCAGCAAAAGTTGCATCCACACATCCACGCGGCGTTGAATGCAATTTCAAGCAGAACGAGAGCCGACGATCCGAAATATAAATCTGAGCAAACGAAAGAAGGCGCCTGCAATTCCAGTTTGGATTTTGCCGCCAAGAGTCAATAGCCTCGTATGGATATAGAGTCTTCACCCCGTCTGCGCCCATAGTCGCTGGAGAGCGGGACCAGTTTCCCGAGGCCCAAGACCCAGAGAGCGGGCAAGAGCGTCGAAGTGGGAGAATCTGAGAATTCGGGGGAACTTGGGAGAGCGGCGAATCCACATAGAGCCCGGCGGAGGCCTTTTTTATTGTTTGGCGCGCCATTTGCTAGCCAACATTCGTTGCGTGCGGTTAAAGATACAAAGATACTTCCTCCGCTCTATAAGATACTCGCGAGTGCCACTGAGGAAATAACCCGTTACATATCCAAGAAAATATATATCTTTAAACATTACAAAACATATCACTTAGTTAGTTGGCTAATTGGAAGTGTAAAGTAAACCAAAAACGAAAATTTTGGGCCAGCAACATGTTTGATTGTTGATGCGCATGCGCCTTAAAGTATTCTATGCTACGTGGGTGGTCGACGTGTTAAAGGACAAAAACGCCCGTCAAAGGACATTTATCAGACGTTGACGTATTATTCAACATTACTCTATTGCCATTACTACCAAAGTGCAGTGAAAAGTGAACGAAGAAGCGGTTGAAATTAACCGGAAAATCACCGAAGAATATAGAAAACATATCCCCATCGTAGTTAACTAACCCAACCCAACCGAAGTTTACATAATCCCTTCGACATGTCCACCGCATCGTCCAGCAACTCCAGCGGCGAGGAGCCCAACAAAAAGTCCGGCTCCAACAATGAGGAGAGCTCCCACCTGCTGGAATCCGCCGAGAATGGAGCCAAATACGGCTCCAGACAAGCGGTCAAAATCGTCAAGGCCAGCGATAATGGACGCACCAACTCCACCCCACATGTAGGCAAAAACTCGCATCTTTTCTAGATATGAACACTGAAAAATTATGGATTTCAATGCTTATTTAACCTAACTAAATCTTAAAATAAACCTGATATTAACTTTGGTAGAAGAGATTAAATGATGTAACAAATTTTAAAAATTTAAAAATCATAATATTTATATTACTAGAAAAAAATACAAACGTTTTGAAAATTTCTAAGAAAAAGTATCTCTTAAAACTATACTGAATTCCAAATAATTAAATTACAATAAAATTTATATATTTAAAAAATTGCAAAATGTCTGACCAATTTCCTTATTATTTTTCTCAGTGTTTATCCAAGTTAAGTTAATTTACGTTGTCCAGATGCATCTTTTGATGTTGACCTTGGCGGAAGCCACGGCGAAAGTCCAATTAACGCAGTGCGAAATACACGACAGGAAATCAAATTTCATAAGCCAAAAATTACAGATACCCTATAAATAAAATGTATAAAATATGGGTATTTTAAACAGTTAGGGCATTTGAAGACTTTGCTATTTAATAAGATATTTACCCAAAAGAAGCAAACAATCTGAACTGTTTGTAAAGTAAATGCGTAGCTGAAAGCGGAAAGATGTTGCCGCGAAAAAGATACGAGATATAAATAGTTTACCAGGCAATTATCAGGCACAAATGTGTATTTTTCACTCCAAAAGCTATCTCTATCAGCCGAGAAAAAAACAGCGAAATGAGAGTATAATTTCACATTAATTTTTTCGCCGACACGAGTTCAAATACCTTTCAAACATCATTTCCGCTTTACATATTTTGAACGATAAGCAATTATATTTTCTGTTTTGCCTATTATCTTGAATTCAGTAGGGTTTTCTACAGCTTAGCCTTCATTGATGGATCGCCGAGCTTATCAACCTAGTGAGTTCCGAAACCAATGTGGAAACTTTCTATTTTTATTTGGTGTTTATGTTGGACAAGGTCGCAACAGCCGAAACAAGACTATGAAATACAAATCATTATCTATAGGAAAGTAATTTTGTGATGCAAAAGAAAAATGTGATAAGTGGGTACTTCAAAAATAGGGGCGTATTACCGATTCCCAGGAGAGAGATATTATTTTTAACAATGAGCATGATACGGATTTGTTTTGGGCAATCCACACATGAATGATAATTTCACCAGACAAATTCAATTGAAACTCGTTCCACGGAATGCACAAAATGAGTCAACATTTTTGTGGGTGTTTATTTTAGTAAAAATAACAGACGCATTAAATGTGCCACCCCGTTCAAAACCATTTAAAATTCTGTACCTTATACGGGGGCACTGAAATACGCACAACAACAAGATTTAATCACCATCATTTGAATACACTTTAAAATGCGACCCACAAAATTATGAAAACTTGACCAGTTCGATAACATAGTGTGGCACATTTTTCGAATATCAATGAGTTACCCTAAATGGTTCGTTAAAAAGTTTATAAAGCCATCAAGCTGTTGTCACTTTCATTGGCCAACGCAAAAATCACCAAATTAAGCTATTACCAAAACTGCTTTGAATTTTTTAAGTTTTGTATTAAGAGTGATACAGATTTTCAAGGCCTTAGTTAGTTTAGGGATTATTTACATAAGATAAGACCATATTTAAGGGTTTTATGGTCCAAATAATGGAAACTTGATCGTATTTTACTTTACTTTTCTCATATAAAATTAAAATTTGTTTAAGAATATACTTTAAGAACTTTTTCCAACCTTTTTATGGAAATATTTCCCATTACTTACTATTTTATAAATATTCTTTGAAAAATGCGACAGGAATTTTTCAAATTCCCCTTATGCAAATGCTATGGCTAATAGCCCGGGATTATTGTACATAAATTAACCCGGACAACTCAATAATTATGAAGTATTTGAGCTTATGCTTTGTTTATTGTGAACCAGTTTAGCGGAATGCCACGGGGCATATGAAATTACCATGCTTATGGCGCGCACTGTTGCGCCTGCCACTGACATTGAAACGAACTTGGACTTCGGATGGTGGGGCGGACTTGGGTTTTAGCACCCGAAAGTGGGGAACTCGGATTCCTAGAGCTGCCTTTAACTGGCAGTAATGCTAAATTTAGACACAGAACGACAGACAGCCAATGGATTGACCACATTAGCTGTAGCCGCAGACGGAACTCAAACGAACCGAGGCGCTGAATCGAGGCAGATATCGATTTCAGACATTTCAGACCCGATTTGAACGCTTCGTTTACTCTCGACTGGCAATCTGGAGGTGTGTCCCCAGTCGACCCCAGTAAAATGACAGTTAATATGTGGGCGTACGCCCTGTTCCACATGGCCTTCTCCTTCTCCATCTCCTTCTACCTTTTCCAGCTGCAAATCTCGGCTTGCATTTTCACGGAAGTGATTTGTTCTCTGCTCCTTCGTTTCGCGTGGGCCGAGATTGGCAATGGCACTTTGAGTGGGCTCTGCGAGTGGGCGGCGACACATGGGATACATCCAGTAATAGGCGAAGAGAAAATGGCCATAAATTACTTATATGCGCCATGCGAAATGGCTTTAACACCGGTCTCCTGTTATATGAAAGTAATAATAGGAGATCCTAACAAATAGCTTATACTTGTTATTCTGATCTCTAAAAATATCCCTCTTACCTCAAAGCTTACCACTCAGGAAAAATCGTTTAAGCAAAAACAATTAAATTTATTTATAAGAAATTGTTTATATGGTTTACACATAGATACACCTTTGCATTCACCAAAAACAATCAGAACAAAAATAAAATAATACCAAAGCTATTCCAATTTTGTTGTCAACTGGGATATAAAGTAAATAAATAAATTTTTTTACAAATTATTTTTGTAAATTACAATAACCTATTTTCTTATTTTTCCGAAACTTAACTGCACTATTATTAGAAACAATATTTCAAAGATCCAAACACTGTAATATGTGCAGCACTTCTTGTCAAAGGTCAAGTTTTATTACAATGCCAGCCAGCCATTCAGTAAAAAACATTCGAAACACACCCCTTTTATGCACAGACAACAAAGCACATATCGCATATCATAGAATATACCCCTGACTCAGTTCTGTTTATAAACATGAAGATATCTTTGAAAAAGCTTTCGATAAATGAAAGCTCTGATATGATATAGCCGGCTGATTCTTCTACACGTTCACAGCTGGTATTTTGGCAATTTACTGATTAGGCACGCGATAACCTCAGCTATATACACCAATTCTACAGTAATTTATGGCCCAGCGAACGGAAGTCAATGAGTATGGCTAGCAAGGTGGTCAGATATAGTTAATTGGTGCTGCTTGAGTGATTCTTGACGCTATGAAGGAGTTGAAATAAAAAGGGAATGTTATTTTTATAAGAAAGGTCTACAAGTAGAATGGAACCGAGTGAGTGGGAATTTATCATGGGTTACTTTGGTATAATGGGTAAACATTGGTATAATCGATGAAAATTCTAACACTCTTGATAATAATCAGGCTATATATATGCATTTATTCGTTTAATTAGGTAATTTCCATTCACTTAATCTCTCCCATACCTCTGAAACTTTATCAGCTTATGCTTATAAGCACAAGAAGTTTCATTGATCAAGTGGCGGCCTTAAAACGTTCAAGTGGAAACACATGAACATAATTATAGTGCTTTACGCCTCAATTTTATAGAATCCCTCTATTAAGGCTTCTCACTGTCCCAAGTTGGGGTTTCACGCGGCATCCCCAACTTCAAATATTCCCACCGGTTCCGCAGGGGTCTTAAGGTATTTTCCTGTCCGAACCATGAAGATCCGAACCACTCGTCGTATGAATGATATCGGGGTGGCGAGTGTGCGTGAACTTGGTTCTGTTTTTTTTAGGTGACTTCTGTTTATGTGACCGGTAGGTATAATGAAATAATGAAGTACTTGACCACAATCGGAAAGAGGAGAGCATAGCCCCGAATTTTGTTGGTTTTTGGGACCGGGAGAGAGCAATAAATATGGGTGCAGGGGCGATTGACGGAATGCCCACTATCGGTCCGCCAATAAATGTCCTAATCACCAGGCGGGGGGTTTGGACCTTATCACTGACCATGCCATGATAATACTTGTATGTAGCTAATAGCTGGCCCTCAGTCTAAGTCAGTTGGTCAGAGCCGAACGATCTAATTAATAGCGATCTCTTTATAGTTCTGAAAGGTAAACTTTTTATTAAAGGAATAAGGATAGATACTACTTTAACAATTTTAATTTTAATTTAATAAAACAAAAATTGTTAAGTGTTTTATGTGAACAGTGTTTATCCTTTTCCTACAATAAATTAAATTTAAAATCAAGTTAAGATTAAAGAGCAAGGAAAGCGAGTTTAACTTCAAAACTCCAAACAAAAAAGTACATTTTTGGAAAATATATTTTAAAATAATATTCTAAAATATTTTTAAATGCAATACTTTGTCCGAAAGTTACTTATAAATTTTTTTAAATTTTATTACAGGATCAGGAGAACCTACTGGGCAACATGGTGCACACGTCGACGTCAAACGAATCACGGAAAGTGACGCAATATGTGGCCGCCTTGGCTGCAGCTGGTGGCGCCTTAGCCTGCGGCACCGTCTTGGGCTGGACATCCCCGGCCGAAACGGCTATCGTGGATGATGGCGAACGATACGATTTCAAGGTCGACAAGGATCAGTTCTCGTGGGTGGGATCGGCAATGACCCTGGGTGCCGCCTGTGTGTGCATTCCCATTGGTTTCCTCATCAATATGATTGGTCGCAAGTGGACCATGTTGTTCCTGGTCCTGCCCTTCATCCTTGGCTGGGCCATGCTCATCTGGGCGACCAATGTGGGCATGCTCTACGCCTCGCGTTTTATCCTGGGTATTGCCGGCGGAGCCTTCTGTGTGACCGCTCCCATGTACACGGGTGAGATTGCCCAGAAGGAAATTCGCGGAACGCTGGGCAGCTACTTCCAGCTGATGATAACCATTGGTATCCTGTTCGTTTACGCCGTGGGAGCCGGTGTGAACATCTTCTGGTTGAGCGTCATCTGTGGACTTATTCCCCTCGTCTTCGGTGCCATCTTCTTCTTCATGCCGGAATCGCCTACCTATTTGGTAAGTTTACAATTTATTAAAAAAAAAATGTAAAAAATTTGATTACAAATTTACAAATTAGAAAAACACTGTAAAACGCTTTAAAATCTAGTTTTAAAAGTATGAAAAGTTATTAAAAAAATTGTATATAAGAAAAAATGTCTTAAAACCCTTTAAATTGTACGTAAATCACGAAAGTTTCCCGAGGAAATACCCCGTAAAATGTAGTTATTCCATGACGCGTTCTAGAATATAATATAATCAGATATAATCTGCCAGTCAGTCAAGAATACAACTGGGAAAACCCAACTGGTGTATCTTAAAGATATGAAAATCACCACGAGTTTGCCTTCAAAATCAGAAATTCCTTCTTGAGTGTAATACCAACGTGACTTATCTGCAAATCCCCATCGACAGGTTTCCAAAGATCGGTCGGAGAACGCCATCAAGTCCATTCAGTGGCTGCGTGGCAAGGAGTACGATTACGAGCCAGAACTGGCGGAGCTGCGTGAAAGCGATCGGGAAACCAAGGCGAACAAGGTCAATGTGTGGGCTGCCCTGAATCGTCCCGTCACCCGCAAGGCCTTGGCCATCAGCATGGGTCTTATGTTCTTCCAGCAGGTTTGCGGCATCAACGCAGTTATTTTCTACGCATCGAGGATCTTTGTGGTGAGTTGGAGGTTCTGAAAAGATTTTAAAATAGGAATTTTGAGATTTAAAGTAAAATAAATCACTAATTACCCCGACTTCTTCTTTCCATTTCAGGAAGCCAAAACTGGCATTGGCGCCCAGTGGGCCTCGATTCTGATCGGCATCATGCAGGTGGTGGCCACCTTTGTCTCCACCCTGGTCGTGGACAAGCTCGGTCGTCGCATCCTGCTGCTGGCCTCCGGAATCGCCATGGCCCTGTCCACCACCGCCATCGGCGTGTACTTCTATCTGCAGAGCCAGGACGAGGCCCAGGTGGAGAGTCTGGGCTGGCTGCCGGTGGCCAGTTTGTGCATCTTCATCATCATGTTCTCGATCGGCTACGGACCGGTGCCATGGCTGATGATGGGCGAGCTCTTCGCCACCGATATCAAGGGATTCGCTGGTTCGCTGGCCGGAACATCCAACTGGCTGCTGGCCTTCGTGGTCACCAAGACGTTTGTGAACTTGAACGAAGGCCTGGGCATTGGCGGAACCTTCTGGCTCTTCGCCGGTCTGACGGTACTCGGTGTGATATTCGTTTTCTTCGCTGTGCCCGAGACCAAGGGCAAGAGTCTCAACGAGATCCAGCAGGAGCTGGCTGGCAACCGGTCGACTCCTCAAGCTATTCCCGCGGAAAAGTAATCGGGGCCATATTCACCCGGGCAGGCCCATGTCGCAGATCGCAAACCGGAAGCCGAGAAGGCGGACCGGAAATCACTGTTAACTTGCTGTTAGTTTACGTTCGATTTAGGTTCGCTTTAAGTGCAAGTCCTTTTGCGTTTTCGATGGATGAATTTGTTTATAGAATTTAATGTTCGCATAGATTTTCGGTTAGGCATAGCGAGAGATTCAGATTGTGAAGATGGAGATGAGGAAAATTGCAGCAAACTATAACTAAGAGCGAAGACTGAAGGTCAACTGCAGAAAAGCCGCGAGAATTCGTTTTTTGCAGCCATAGAAAAGACAACAGCAATTTAAGAAAAAACATATATACCAATATATATATAAATCCAGATAATGTCTGTATGCTTATTTAGTGTTATTCACCCAATCAACGAATTGTGTTTTACAAAATTGTAAGGCATATTTGCATTTGTTCGGGTTTTTAATGTGCTTGCAAGCATTTGTTCTGTAACTCTTAATCTATTTGTACTATATATATGTGTCTGTGTAAATGACCTATAAATATCAGTAGCTGTTCGTGTCCAAAATTCAATAAGCATTCAGTCGATTCACTTAGCATAGCCCGATTACGTTGTAAGCCACGCCTTTTGCCAATATATTTATTTACAAAGCGTTATAGAGAGAGATATGTTTATATTTTATGTAATAAAACCGAAATAAACACACTATATTTTATAATTTTACATCCGATATTTGAATTTGATTTTTTAATCGCTGAAAGCTATAAAGAAATCCCCGTCTATCATTGTTAAACTTGCATATAGTATTTACGGAAAATTAAAACTACCGATAAAAGTAAAAATATATCAATATATTTAATATGTTGTAACTAATCGTGTTTTATTTCTTGGGAACCTCTTAGATTTTTTCCTTTTACCAACTACAAGTAGTAATTTTTTTGCAAAGCAATTATATTTCGATATATTAACTACAATAACTCCATATAAAATATATAATATATATATTTTTACAACACCTATAAATAAATTATATATAAACAATTTTCGCACATAATTTAACTGTCTTACGACGAGTCCTATAACTAATAAACCTTATGTGATAGAACAATAAGTTATAATCTCAGATGGTGCTTGTTCATTCAGTTGCCAGAGAGAAGTCTTCGAGAAATCCTTTAGAAGAATTTGTCTCGATCGAAGTTGAGGATTCGCAGCAGGCCATGTTCTGCCCCTATGGCCACCCAAGTGTGGGCGGGCGAATTCCAATTGCAACGAACGCAATTGGATCGAGTCAGGGGCAGAAAATGTGAGTTTTGCGGTAGACGCTTGTCGTTCAGGTATGAGGACTTTCGTTTTTGGGGTACAGGCACCAGCGGTTTGATTTGCACCCCGTAGTCCCGCAGAAACTCATCTGCACCTATGGAATCCGTGTGCTTAGGCGTAGTGCCGCCCAGTTGATGCAACTCTGTAGTGGATACAGCCCGCAAGTTGACTATTGACTTTAGCAGTGCTGGACCACAGTTGAGATCTCGCACGTCCAGGAACACCAGGTCACCGTTGTCCGTCACGAAGACCATGTGATTTTGTTGACAATTCGTGTGCATGTCACGTGTCGTGGTCAGGGTTCCATCGAGGGTCCTGTGCTCGAATTGTATACCCGATACACTAACTGCTATTGAGCGACTAAAATCTACAAAAAAAATCCCAATAGTTTTTAAGGGGCATTTGTTTAAAATCTAATAAAACTTACGCGAACTGCTGACGACAAGTGTTTCACAAATAGGTGACCAGGTAAAATTAGCAATATATAGAGTGCAGATGGGGTCTTGTGTCAGTATATGAGGTTTCGACAAGTTCGCAATATCATAGATTTTAAATTGACGTATGGAAGTGCCAACTGCAAGCCAACGTGGTCCATTATTGTCGTAATGAAGTTCCATAACTAAGGGGCAAAATCAAATAAATTAGAAATATTTATAAGGGATAAACTTCTCCAATCAAACTTACATTGGATATTTCGCTCGCCAATGTAAAAGAAATTTAGAGGCACATAATAGACTTGATTATTCCGGTTAAAACAGTTAATGTTGTCTTTATCGCCTATGTCCCAAAATGCCATGTAGCCACTGCTGTAGCCTGTAGCTAAGAATGTGTGTCCCAAAGACTGAAAAGGAAGTTTACATATTATTTCAGAAAGAGCAATTTGGGTTTAGAAAACTCACCTGCGACCAAACAACTTTGGTGCACTGATCCTGAACAGGATTGTTCACATCCAAGCTGAGTGTAATCAAGGCATCCAGTTGAATGACCACCTTCTCGTCAGCCTTTAGGTCTTCTGGCAGCTCTAGGGGCAGCGCATAAATGAAGACATCACTCAAGGAATTCGCCACAGCCAAAAGGCCCAAACGATTAGATGACTTGTCATAACCACCGCTGGGCAAAAAGCAGAAACTATTAACTGGCCCATGGGGCACACGAATTCCATATTGAAGCTCGGGTTGCATGGCCCATGATTTCTTCTCATGTTTGGCAGTGGAAACCGTGCACTTCAGTAACATCAAAAGGGCATCTTCATCCTTCAATTTTGTATGTCTTGCAAAGGCTTTCATCTTTGGACGCAGGGAGCACAGTAAATACTGATTCGTAACTTTCGGTGGTAGTGGAACCCAGGCGAGTTGCTTAATAGAGTGCCCCAGATAGCCCACATATTCACCTGCCAAGAAAAACATAACATTAATCTGATTTTCCGTATTTTCAGCTATACATACCTTCTTTGTTGAAGCCCTCAAACGGAGACAATTGCTTCCAATCGTCTTCTGTGCTTATTTCACCATATGCATAGCGCATGGATGCCGTCTCCTTGGTGGGCAGCAAAGCATTAGCGTCCTGGGGAGAAATCTTCGAATAGCTCGGCAGCAGTTGGGTGAACAAAGTACCAGCTTCATAGTTGCGGTGCACACTTAAAAATACAATGTAAATTAAGAATAATATTCGATGAGATTCGTGTCCCTGGTTAACTTACAATTCGTTCCATTTATGCGTCGCCCTAGCCTCCAAGTGGTGATATCGTGAGAGTACTGTATATATATACAATACATTAATCTTTGATATTACTTATTATTAGCATTTTACTCACATGGCTTCTGCTGACATTCTCCAAGAATCGATGACCGTTTTAATTTCCTCTTCCTGTCAATGTCTCCTCGTCGGTTTGATTTCGTTTGCTTTGTTGTGGAAAAGGTATCAGCAAGGCTTCCCTCATCCTCCGAGCTTAACGAGGACTCCTCGTTGGAGTCAACTCCTTCCGAATCATATTCCTCCGACGATTCCTTGTCTTTGGTCATGTCGTAGTCCGAGGAATCGCCGTCGAAATCGTTTTTGGCGGAGGTGTCGTCGCCCGGCTTCTCTGAAGTCAGTGCCTCTCCTATTTTCTTTAATTTGGTTTCAGCTCTATAAAAAAAGAAAAGAAATGCGGTTAAAATATTATGTTATTATCAACCACTTTAGGAACTTACTTTATGGTAGACTTCCTTTTAGCACGCCCAGCATTGCTGTATACCGTTTCACTGACACTCGCTTCCGTTGGCTCCTGATCTTCATCAACCTGGGACGGCCCAAAGCGCTTTGGACAGGTTCGTATGTGTACCGGTAGAGAGAGCTTGGTATAAGAGCGCTGGCAAAAATCGCAAGGGATGCGCTGCTTGTTGCCACAACCCTCCAGGTGAAGCATCATGCCCAGGTAAGATCCCAATTGGTGGCTACATAGACGACATGTTAGCTTTTCGGTGCCATTCTGGAGATAGTTCTTCATCATTGTCATTATCCCAGCTCGTGTTAACTTCTGTAAATAGATTGTAGATTAGGGAGTGTTCTTTTTCATAGCTTATGGTAAGTGTATACGCACCTTGGGTGTTTCGCCCACAAGCCAACCCACTCCGTAATGCTCTCCTAGATGACGACGCCAGCTGTTCTTGTCGCTGCGTGCCATACACAAGCCGCATTGCAGAGGACCCTCACCTTTGCCGTCGTCCATTACATTTTCGTCCGTTTCCAACTGTTCGCGCTTTCTAATGAGCAGCAGCCGTAGATTAAAGTCAACTACGCTTACGGTTCCTGGATCCTCCTCAGTCTTCAGCTTCTTAGCTGATTCTGATTCCATATCAGGAGGAGCTGCGCGCTTTCTTCCCCTTTTAGATGGCACCTTCGGCTCTGCAGGTATTGGGGAAATCATCTCACTGAAATTCGTGGGCCTACATTTACGTGACTTTGGAGTTGATGCTTCAGCTGGTGCAGTTGTAGCAATACTTCTTCTGCCTTTCTTAGGAGCAGATTCGGGATCGGCGTTTTCTTCGGCGGCTTTAACTGAAGGGATCGGTGTGTCTGTGGGTGGGACTGTACCGTAACGAGATGGAGTCTTCCGTTTAGCCCGCGCAATCAAAGAATCAGCTGCCACTGGCGAAGGTTCTTCTGATGGAATCGAAACCATGGCGGGATGAGGCTCTGAAGCAACTAGTGAGTTTGATTTGGAAGTACAAATTTTTCCTCTTGACCTTTTAGTTATTGTCGGTGGAACTAATGCATCTGTAGCTTCAACTGTTTCTTGTTTAATCTCTGCAAGTGATTCTTCTGGACTTAAGTCGGTTGTTGAAGCCGTTTCTGCTTGAGTAACTGGTGGAACTAATACTTTCGGTGTTCTACTTCGAGATTGTCGTTTTGTATTAGTTTTTGCTGAATTTCTTGTTTGCTTCGGTTCCTCTGCAGCTTTAACTTCATTTAATGTCTCCTGGGATTCAGTATTCAAAGAGGTTTCCTCAGAAGCTACAATGTCTTCAGTTTGGGCAACAGGTGGAACTACTATTTTTGGCGATTTACTGCGAGACCTTCGGTTTTCTGGCGGATTGACATTTTCGCTTGGTGCCTCCGGTTTAATACCTGCGGCCACCACATTCCCTAAGTCTTCGCCAACAGCTACATCAAGATCTGTTACCTTTTCAGGCTCAGTAAATTTAACCTTACTATAACGAGATTGTCTTTTTCCCTTTGGTCTTAGTGAACTTTCAGCTTCATTCGGTTCATCTGAGCCTTTTAATGGAACATCAGGTTCAATAACTGTTGAAACTATCAGTTTTGGTGTTTTGCTCCGAGTTTGTCGCTCGTCATCCTCTTCCTTTTTAGAACTTGTATCATCAGAAACAAGTTCGGGATTTGGAACTGCTTCAGGTGGAGTAACAGGTGGAACTTTTGTTTTTGGTGTCCTGCTACGGGATTTTCGTTTTCCTTTAGATCTTGTTGATGTTTCTGGTTCCTGAAGCGAAGTTTGTTCTTCCGACTTATCCACTGGTTCTGTATTTTCTCCTGTTGTTAAAGGTAAATCTTTCTGAGGAGATTTTATATCGGGAAGCGTTTCTTCTGGTGCCTTACTTTCTTCCTCTTCTCTCTTAAAATCATTACTTTCTGAAGTGAGTTCTGAATTTGCCACCAATTCAGTTGAAGTGACTTTAATTTTAGGAATTTTTCGTTTTCCTCTTGATTTTCCAGATGTAGCAGGTTTTTCAATGTTTTCCACTTCTGTCTCATTTTCTATAGAATCTGTGTTCTCTGATGTCGTTAAGGGCAGAGTTTGTATCTCGGGAGCTTTGCCATCTTCCAGTCTTTCCTCTGTTGCTTTAATTTCTACAGAAATTAGTTCGGTAGTTTCGATTGCCTCAGGTTCTGAATTTTTTTTACTACTACACCGGGATTTTCGTTTTCCCCTAGATTTCTTTGAATCTCGATTTTCTATAGAATCTATAGTCTCTGGTATCTCAGGGGCCTCGCCATCTTCCAGTCTTTCCTCTGTAGCTTTAATTTCTTCAGAAATTAGTTCGGTAGTTTCGATCACCTCAGTTTCTGAATTTTTTTTAGTACTACACCGTGATTTCCGTTTTCCCTTAGATTTTACTGATGAAACAGGATCCTTAATGGTTTCTTCTTCTTCAATTAGCTTCAATTCTGTATTTTCTGAGGATGCTGGAGTTTTTGAACGACTTCGTGTCTGCCGTTTTTGAGTAGTTTTACTATTCGTCAAACTATCTTTACTTGTGGTAGGTTTACTTGGATGATCTATTGCAATTGTTATTGATTTGAGTGATCTTCTCCCGCTCCTCCGCAATTTACTGTCAATAACTGATAAATCATTTTCGTTTATTAAAGCTTCTGTCTGTTTTCCCTCTGTAACAGTGACAGTTTTCGGTTCTTTGTTTTCATTGGAAGCATCCGCAAGTGAATTTACAGGAGTATTGGTTTCTAAATCGGATTTGGGAGGTTCATCAGAGCTCGAACAATCTACCGTAGGGCTAGCTTGGTTCACTGATTCAATTGCGGCTTCTGAAGTATAGTCCTCTTGCTCCTTGGAATCAGTGACCTGTATATCTTTACCACCTTCAGTAGATTTTTCATTTACTAGTTCTTCCCATGTAGTTGCCTTTCTTGTTGGATAATCTTCAGAAGTTCTGTTTTCATCGGTTGATACGTTGTTCCCGAAATCCATTGGACTTGTAGGACCACCATTACTGCTACAAGAATCATCAGAAAAAGCTTCCACAACGGTATGTTTTTTAAAAGTATACTGAGTATCAGCCTCGGAACTCTTCACTGGTGGATCCATCTCTGTGGACTGCTGCTCCTCCTCGGTCTCATCGTAATCGGGAGTTGCATCATCGCTTATGTCCGTTTCGTTGATCTTCATTTGCTTAACACGCTTGCTTCTTACAGGAGTTTTAGAACGCTTCTCTTCTTTGTTATCGAAGCCTAAAAATATGGAACCGTCATCGTCACTTGTGCTGGATGTGGGAATGCGACCTCCCACATTTGCACTAACCGGATGGAGAAATTCAAAATGGTTTTGCTTTTCTGGTAGATTTTTCTGGACAGCTTTTGAGGATCTCTTGCTGAGAACAGGTCGCGTTTTTACGAGTTTTTTGCGGGGAAGCGGTTTTGGGGGTTCCTCTGATTTAGGCGTTGGCGATAGCTTCTTGATTTGTGGCATCACCTTTTCCGCGGTCAGGTGCCCAATTAAATTTTGTATTCCTGTGACATCGGGTGAGATATTTGCACTAGTACTTAATTCCAAAGACTCCTTGCGAAATGGCAATTGGGCCTCGCCTTGGGGCACAGGTGGATCCTGTGAGAGGACCTCTATTAGGGAGACATTACTTTTTGATGTGGCGGGCTGTGAATCCTCTGGGGTGTCTTGATTACTCCTTTTCGTATTGGCTTTACTTTTGGGCATTTTAGGTGGATGATACAGTTGGGTTAGATCACGTTCTGTAGATGGTTTGGTTGGAAATTCGGGTTCTTCCAGGAGATTTATTTCAGATTTTTCGACTCCCTCTTCTTCGACTTGGGTTTTTTCAGAATGTTCTTCAACTGGACTGGCTAATAGATTGTTATCTTCTTCTTTTCTGGACTGGATGACTTCTTCTTCTCGCTGACTCTCCTCTGCTGGCACCTAAGGATTGTATTTAACACTAGATAAATTAAGATTTACTTTGTCTGCGCTCAGGCTATCAGAATAGACTATTACCTCGATTGCTGCGACTCCGTATCGGTCCTCCAGCAAGCTGTGATCGGTTGCCATCGTTTGCTCGTCGTCCTCTTCAAATTCTAGCTTGGTCTTCTTTGCTTCAATTGGCTTTGGGATGCTGGGTCTTTTAGTGCGTTGCACTAAATTAATTTTAGCTTTCTTGGATCTAAGCGGTGCCTTTTTTACGGGCTTTGTCTCCATTACAGGCTCTGGATCCGACACGGGCTTAATCTCTTCCGAAGGCCCTGTTGACTTCTCAGGTTCTGACGCCAAAGTTGTGGATAAATCAGGAATAACTGTTTTCTCTTTGGCTTTCTGACCCTCTGTTGTTACAGTTATACCTCATCGGGTGGATTTGCTAAGTTGACATGTACATTTGTCTCCTCCAGAACTCTATCTGCAACATCTTCTACATCCACCAATGACATATCCATTGCGGCCACGCTGCTTTGCATCCTCATCGCATTTGGACTGATGCGTAGTACGTTTGTGCTATCGCTGTTTACATCTAAAGTAGCATGCAATATGTTCATATTGTCCATTTTCACAATCTTTCCAATGGGCAAATCGTCCTCAGGCTGGGGAGACTTTTTGACCGGAGACACACTAGTAAATGAACATCCACCTCCTCCAAAAAGAGCGTTCAATCTTTGCTCCTCCGGCGAAAGATCCATGAAGCTGCTTTCATCCAGATGATTATCGGCCGTCAGTTGAGCTATAAAATCTACTGCAGATTGGATTTTATGTACTGGTGATGGTGCCGCCTGCGCTGAAGATGTAGCCACCTCAGAGTTGGATTGCATTTTATGCACTGATGATGTGGCCTCTGAATAGTTCAAAGAGCTTGACTCCGTGTTAGGCCTTTCCGAGAATTCATTTAGTTTTGAAGTTGATGAAACACAAACAGGCAAGTCAGGATGGCTAGGCTCTGAAGATTCTCTCTCAGGGAACTCCTTCGTTTCATAAGTCGAAGGAATACAGACAGGCAAGTCAAGAACACTGGGTTCTTCAGGCAGGTTTTCTGGTTCAGGCAAGACAACAGCTTTCGGTTCTGTGGTTACCTCATCTATCAATTCGCTTCCTTGCGGAGTTAAAGGAATATACACAGGAGTTGTTTGTTCTGCATGTTCTATTGGCTCAGTAGTGAGCTTCAGAGGACTTGTCTTTGCCACCGAGGCTGGTTCTTTCCGGTCCGGTGTTGAGGGAATATATACAGGGAAATCAAGAGGGTTTGAAATTGTGTTCACTACTTCCGATGCCTGTGTTAATGAAACATATCCTCGATGTTTGAGAGGGCTTGTTTTGTTGGTCACCTCTTCATAACATTCCTTTGGTTCAGGAGTAGCAAGAGCTTGGTGAGCCAGAAGAAAAGGCCTTGACGTGTTAGGTACGTATTCAGGCAACTGTTCGGGAGTTAAGGGGGTATACACCGGAAAGTCAGTAGTCTCCTCTTCAGGGAGTTCCTTTGGTTCTGCAGTTTCCGTTTCCTTTGGTTCCAGTGTTAAATTTTTCACAGGTAATACATTTGAATAAATATTTGATTCTGTACTACTTATAGCCTTACTTAAAATCGGATTGTGTGCAGGAACGTTATTTCCTTCAAGAGTTTGTGGAGCAAAAATTGGCGTATGTTTTCGTTGAAGTATAGAGTTGATGGTAAAAGGCGTTTCAATTGTTGGAGTAAAGTCCTGTGATCTAACTGGTTTCGATGATGAAGGAACTTTCACCTGCTCCGCCTGACTGCGAATCTCTTTGGCCATCTCGGCCAGCTTCTCCCGCGATACCTTGAACTTATTGGCGTTCATGATAACTTTGCCCTTCATCAGTTTCGATGGGAGATGAGACTGAACGGGGGTTTCCAAAGGTTTCACCTGTATCAGAGTGGCTGTCACTGGCGGATTTGGCAGACGTAGACCACTTAGATCGATCTTCTCGTTGGGTGCCAACACCTTGTTTTCCAGCACAATCAGAGGCGGTGAAGGACTCTTGTGGAGTCGCGTGGGCACCGCAGGAGCCGCTTGAGGCACAGGAGCCTGTGGAGGTGGCTGAAACACATGCTGTTGCGAAAGTAGCGGGGAAATAAGTGGCTGCTGCTGTACTGGAATCCTTTGTGGGCTTTGGGAAACTGTTTGCACCGAAAAGTGTGCAGGACGCTGTTCAGGCGCAGCTTGCTGGTTCATCAACGGCTTGCTACCCGATCCGCACATATCTCGATGTTTGGGCAGTTGATTGACCAGGTTGAGCAGCAGCGGTGGCTGCTTTGGGCGGACAGTCAAGTCGGCCTTCGCAATGGGCATTGAGAAGGCTGCTGAAGTCGCCGAGATTCCTGCACTGCGAGGAGCTGAACCCTGGGCAGCAGATGGTGTTATCCTGGGTGCTAACTTAGAGGTTGATGGTTTCTGCTGAGGCTGCGCGTTGGTGGACATGTTCTTGTTAAGTATCCTGTTCTTTAATAGCGCCTTGACTTGCTTCGATCGATCGGCTTCAGTCGGATTAGGGATTGGATGGATGGGCACCGTTTTCTCTATGTATTCCGAGATCATAATACGTTTTACTAAGGGTTGCGGTTCTGTAAAGTAAGAAATTAAATAATTAATTTAGGGAGTTTCTAAATATTGTGTAAAAATTCATTATTAAAATAAAAAAAAACCATATTTAAGGACATACAAATTATTTCAACTTCTTGAAAGTAAGAGTACTTTATCAGTAAAAAAAAAAAATACTGATAATTTAAAATTTTATTTACTAATAAATTTCTAATAATTATTAAATATAAATAAAATAAATTATAAATCAACTATTGGACTGATTAATTCTAAAGCGGCTGTCCAGAAAAAGTAAATCCATAAAAATCATTTGAAAAGGGAAAATTAATACCTTTGTCGGCAAAGATGCATATCATCATAATGCAAACAGTAAATAAAACCGGATGGAGCATATGCATACATAAAAGAAAAACAACCGCACAAACAAACTGCAGTTTGGCCCTGCTGGGATTTGAACCCGGGCCAAAAAGCGAACTATGTTCGCAACGCATCGACATTTCGTGTTTAACCTCACTTGCCGCGCGCACTTACAGGTTGGGCCATCGAAAGAATATAAACGGGAGTGGCGAAAGTGACACTTGAAGCTAGTTTGCAGGGTGGGTATTCAAAAAAAAATAATTCCCCTATGCACGGGCAATATAGTTTATGAATTCGCTGGTTTTTGTTATTTTCCTGTTTTTTTTTATTACGTTATAAAGTAACTTGTTTTAAGAAATAGATTAAAATTTATTTTTGACTAGACTTTTGCTTTCTAAATTTGTATTACCAAAAACTAATTTTAAATATTGAACATTTTATTTAAATACTTAAAATGTATTTGATTACATAATTACTTGAAATATTTATTGTACCGAACAAAAAATAACAAAAACTCTCGAATTTTCAGACTATAATCCCCACGCATAGGTGGTATTTTTTTTAACGCTTCGAAAATTTGTATGTCCTTAATTTTGCAAGTCACAGTCCTGAAATTACTTAGAACGACTTAAACTGTATAAACCCTATCTAAACAGTAAAACATGATAAACAATTTTAATTTTTAATTAGTATTTAAAATATTTTAACATAATTTAAAAAATATGTATAATAGTTTAGAATCTTATTAAAATATCATCAAAAGTTAACCTTAACCCATAGTTAACCAAAAACCTCATTACCATCTATATGAACCGCATAGTTTTCCCTACCATCCCCTCTTGGTTCTGTATTTATATACTTTTAATTATAAAATAAAAATAAAATGTTTGGAGAGGTGAAAAATGGAAAAGCATTCGCCGTGAGACGAACTCGGGAAGAAAATCAACGCGAACTATAAACTCTTTGGCCATCTTGCCGTCGTCTCAATCAGCTGCGCCATCGCCTCGGTTTTCGCTCGCGTGTCCCAAACTCGTACACCCAATTACATAGATGATTTTGGAAGCACTTTGGCAAAACCCCCGGTCTCGCTAACGGTTTTTGGGTAATGCACAGAAATTCAAAACAGAAAAATAAGAAAATGTTTTTTCTTTTACCAGGCTGACGCAATTGTTGTTGTGGCTGCTGCAATTGGCTCGTCGGCGTCGACTGCGCAGCGGCAGAGGGGGAAGGTTTACTGGTTGTTGGGGTTTCCACTTTCCTGGCTTCCAATTTCTGCTTCCTCAGGACCTCGGCTAGCTGCCTATCGAGTCCTGCTTCCTTGAGTTTGTTGAAATCCAGCTGAATCTTCTTAATTATCCGCTTGGGCGGAGCTGCAGTTCTTGTGACTTGTGGAGTCGGGGCCTTACTGGGACCACCGGAATTGGGTGGATTGGCAGTGGAGGTCACTGCCGCCGGCGGGCCCATGATGATCTGCCTCCTGGAGTCGTCCATTTCCGCTGCTACTTGGAAATCCCGTAAGATTGCAACAGCTATTCCATGAAAATGACGACAGAAATCCGAATTCTTTCACTCTAGAATTGATTCACGCCTCTCGTTGGTTTGTGTTTCCCGTTTTCCGGCATTAGCCAGGCTCTTTAATACGATTAAGTCTTGCTTTTCCTGGCCTAATACTCTCCACAAACACTGTTTCTACTTTAATTCAGAGCCTTGTCTGGGCATTTTTCACTTTTTAAAATATAAAAAAGACCAAGCATGTGCAACTCGAATTAAGTAGGACCATTTCTCGAATGTCAAATATTCGTTCAAAAATATACCACATTTCATTTAATAAAATACCATATATATTTGAAAATCGAAACAGTAAAAAGATAATACGTAATAATAAATAAATGCAAAAGAATTCACTGTGAAAATAAACAAATTTAATAAGAAATAAATCAAACATTTTTCTTAAAATCAATGAATTTTTTTATTTTATTTATTTTAATTTCTTATGTTTCTTAAATTTTAAATGTTTAAATTTAATACTAAATCCTGTTTACGAACTATCGATTGCCTCTAAAAAAACGCCCACCACTAGTTTGGCTACGTTGACAACCCTATTTTGCACAGTGTACACCACCAACCACAATTTTCCGGAGGATTTTTACTTTAGCAACGCGAAAACGTTTTTCGTTCCCCACGGATTGAAATTAACATAAAGTACCGACAATGGACTTCCAGAACCGCGCCGGCGGCAAGACCGGCAGCGGAGGCGTGGCCTCCTGGTCGGAGACGAACCGCGACCGCAAGGAGCGACTGCGTCAACTGGCCCTGGAGACGATCGATCTGAACAAGGATCCGTACTTCATGAAGAACCATTTGGGCTCCTACGAGTGCAAACTGTGCCTCACGCTGCACAACAACGAGGGCAGCTACTTGGCCCACACGCAGGGCAAGAAGCATCAGGAGAATCTGGCCAGGAGAGCCGCCAAGGAGGCCAAGGAGGCACCCTCATCGCTGCTGGCGCCGGAGAAACCGCGCGTGGAGCCCAAGAAGTTCGTGAAGATCGGACGACCCGGCTATCGGGTGACCAAGCAGCGGGAACCCAGCAACGGCCAGCAGTCGCTGCTCTTCCAGATTGACTATCCGGAAATCACGGAGAACATCGTCCCGCGCCATCGCTTCATGTCCGCCTACGAGCAGAAGATCGAGCCGCCGGACCGCAAGTGGCAGTACCTGCTCTTCGCCTCCGAGCCGTACGAGACAATTGGATTCAAGGTGCCCTCCCGCGAGGTGGAGAAGAGCGAGGGCAAGTTCTGGACGCACTGGAACCGGGACACCAAGCAGTTCTTCCTGCAGTTCGCCTTCAAGTTTGAGCCCAAGATCTTGCCACCGCCGCCGCCGAGTCTGCATCGGGCGCTGGGCGGTCCACCTGGCGGATTCCCCATGCCGGGACCTCCACGTCCCGCCATGCATCCCATGTTCAATGGCGTCCCGCCACCGCCTCCCATGTAATCGAGCTACCTATCTAACGGGTGTGTTTTCTGATCCTAATCCCTCAAGATCTAACAAAGTAATACCCACAAAAGAATAAACCTCAGACACACACGGACATCCGGTTCAAATAATAAACAATTTTATACTTAATATAACTCGTGTGTTCTAGTATTTTTCTTTTCTGGCTTAAGAAATTGAAAAAATATTGCTGGTTATCTTTGTAAATGTACGTCTTACAAATCGATTGCGTTTAAGGTAGTGTAACTTAAATATAATCTTCTTGCTTAACTTAGGCAATTTACTATACAATTGTCTGGCCTTCTTTGATGTCAAACGATCTTTAGATCTTTTCGCGTTTCTTAAAATTTCGCTTAGAAGCACATCGGGTGATTATGTCCGAAACGTGTGGCTTGTGCTCGAAGATCTTCAACAACTGATTCTGCGCCTCGTTGATACCGTCGGTGATAATCTTGCTGCGCTGGATGTTGCCCTGCAAAGTGACTTCCTTGTTAGTTGGTTATTGGAATATACAGCGCATAAATACGCACCTTAAGCAGCTCGGTGACTCGCTCCATATCGGTGTGCTTCTCCTTGTCCTTCTCCAGATCCTGCAGCATGGTCTCCAGCCTTCCCAGGCTGACAACCTCTGATTCATTCTACAGCAAAACATTTTATTATAAATGGGTTTAAAACTTTTTTGCACTTTTCTTACCATGTCTTCCATTTGAGAGCATAGATGATAGATTTTCCATCCATTTATTTTGCCCTGGACATTTGGCTGATTGGCTAGATCAATAACCGTGGCCCGACGCTCCTCCCTTGGCTTCACATCCGTATACCGATGGAAATGGTTGTTGGCCAACTTGTGCGTGGGTTTATAGGTCTGTAAATCGTTTGATATATGAGTAAACTCCACCGAAAGTATATATCCTTTCAACTCACATTGAGCAGCGCACAATTGCGTGGACGACGGATCACAAAGTCCACCGGATTAGCGTTTTCCTTGTTGCCCGTCACAGCGGGTGTACTATTGCGATGGTTGGCATCGCCAGGCGCACTATTGGGAGCAACTCCCGGTGTCGCAGCCGTCACCAGTAGACCTCCATTGTTGTGCTTCTGCATGTAGGATGCGCCAGCCGGCGGCGTTGGTTCTGCACTCGGCGGAGGCAGCGACAAAGACGCCTGACTCTGAGTAGAGTGCTGACTGTCATTGCTAAGAGAAAGATGCAATAAAGGATTATTAAATGGCCTGGGTTCTTTAAATTCTATTAACCCACGTTGATCGTCGCGCTTTCTTCCTGGAGGAGCAGTCGTAGCTGGAACTGGAGCTATTGCCAGTGCCATTCATACGCGTGCCCGCCTGCTGTTGTTGCATTTGCGTTGATCCCACCAAATGAGGTGCCTGCTGCTGAGGTTGCTGTTGCTGTGGCGTCGGTGCTTGCACGTCCACAAATGCACTGCTCCCGCTCCGGGAACCAAGTGAGGAGTGGCCCAGGTTCTGCTGCATCGATTGGTGCGAAGAGTACAACTTTAAAAGAACGAAAATTTAGGACGAATATTTTGTAGTGCAGTTATTTGTAAACCCACCTCGTTAATAGGATTAAAGTGCGTGGAATTGTCGCGTCCACTTGAGCCTCCACAGTTGCTGGCGGATCGCCAATCCTGTCCTGCAATTGCTGATCTACGCCAGGCGAGGAATTGGCCGACACTGTCGTCGACCCATCCGAAGAGGCTGGCGAGTCGGCCCGCGAATTTCTTGTTGAGGATACGGTGCCCACAGTGGTTGGCACACTGGTCACGCTACTTGCCACTCCATGGGCGACCCTCTCCCGTTCCTTCTTGGCCAATGCTTCCACGGTCAGTGCGGAGCTAACTGATGGCGGCACCGCCACGGATACTGGCTGAATATTGAAAGTGGTTCCCGGCGCGGGCGGCATATTTTGTCCACTGGTGTTGCTGGCCATTGAGAGTAGAGTTGGACCCAGATTTTTGGCCGCTCGAATGGGAGAACCGTCAGCATCCCGCTTGCGCATGAAGCTGGGCACCAGGGAGCCACCTCCTGCAGCCTGTTGCGGATTGCCCGCCCCCGTGGTCACCTTCACGGACGTGTGCAGCGGAATAACCATGTGCTGCGGCGGCGCGCTGTTCGGTCCAGCTGGTATTATCAGTTGCTGATGGCCAATGGTTCGGGTGGCCGTTCCTCCAGCTCCCGATGGCAAGACAGTGAAAGTTGCCTGCGATCCAGCTCCTCCTCCCGTGGCCGCATGACTGGCGAAGGGCAGCGAGGACACCGATAGGCTGCTACCGCCGGCGCTGCTGACTAATTGTGCTTGGGCCTGGGTACTCTGCGAAACCGTTGTGGTGGTCAATGATAGAACGCCCGTGGACGCGGAGGCTGGCATGGATTCATAGTAAATCGTAGCAGCACTTCCCTTATCATCGATCTGTGAATGATATTCATAATTAACAACTGAAATTAGTGTAGAATATCGAATTATTTAAACTAACCTTCATTAATTGGCTCTGTGAAGCAACCACTGGATTCCAGGTGCGTTGGAAGCCGGTCACTGTTGCCCCGCTAGTGCCGGATCCATCTGCTCCTGGCGCAGACGTGGCCGGAGTCATCATCATCTTGCCGAGGGTAATGCCACTGGCGTTCTTGATAGGCGTCAGAGTTCCCGTGAGGATATTACCACCTGGTCCCACACCTGCTCCCCTGCCGCTGATGGTGAGCGGAAGGACAGTGGCTCCTCCGGCCGCCGACGTGGCCCCCGTTACCGAACTGGGATTGACCACACTGGCCGAGACATTCGGCACTGGTACCGCCTGGATGCTGGCCACTCCCTGCGGCGTCATCGTGGGCCCTGTAGCTCCGCCGGCCAGCTTGCCAATGGGATTGAGCTGCGTGATAGTTAGCGACGGCTGCACTTTGGCGGTCATGGTAACCGGTGGACGAATGCCTGCAGAAGGTTCAAAGGATGAGAACATCTAACAACTTGAAGGATCAAGCTATAAAACCTTTCAGAAAAACGACAGAAATCAAAACCCTACGAAGTTCTTTTGCTTTTCATATACTAGTTACATTTGTAATATCAAAGGTGGTGTATGTCCTAACTTGCCGCTATAAAAGCTTTATTCTGTGTTACATTAAAGGTGCCTTCGTTTTAACAAAGAAAAGACAATATTTAGTTGCTATTTGGTTAGCTCAGTGAGCTCCTTTGTTTATTTTTCAGCAGACTAATTCTCGATAATGATAGTGGACTTGGAGATGAAACAGTTGTTAGGGATCTTCTTCCACATCTCCTGCTCCATGGCACAGCGTTCATCTTTGGCTCTTTCAACCCTGAGAAGTGCTTGTCCCAAAAGCATTTCATTCTTCTTGCTCCTTAACAACGCTCTCTGCCTGAACTGCTCGACAAAGTCATCCTTCAAAAATCTTGAACTTTCGGAGTAACTTTTCCGGACACTTTTGAGTCTCGGTGGTGCTGATGGGCGTTTCTTCATATCTGAACCGCCGTCCTTTCCAATCTCACGAGTGCCCGGGCTATCCAAGGGGCGCTGTGGAGGCTTGGCTGTTGTGTTAATTCCGGTTAGTTTTCGGATAGTGCTCAAGTGTTGCTTAATCGCCAAAATATCGTCCTCCACTCGATTTGGTGGGCTAGAGCTTAGAGTATTCCCACGAGTCGCTGTATGGTTGCTCTGTCCCAGATTTAAGGAAGTGGAAAACAGATTTTTCTTGACTTTGAGGTTATTCTCGCATTGTTTACGGACTATGTTCCGGTAACGCTCACGGGACATACACTGCTCCTCCAGGAACAGGATGCGGTTTTGCGCCAGGCTTGGTGATCCGGTGTAATCCTTATGATCAGGCGTCTTGAAGATGGGCAGCCGCCTAAAAGTTGAGTGATTTTCGAATTCTTGTTCTGTCATCGTTTCAGTGGTTGTGAACTTTTTAAATACGTTGTCCACACACTGGAACTTGTTCGGTTGAAGATCCTGGCTCGAGTTACTTCGCTTTCTGGTGAAGCCTTGGGTGTCAGATTGGCGGTCCCGGTTGCGTCCAGCTTCTCTTCCCATTTCAGATCCGATGACCTCTTGTTTATTTTTATAAGGAATTCTATGCACGCCGATGACCAGACGACAAGTTGCAGATAATGAAAATGTATGACTTTATACTGTCACCTCCAAAATGACATTAAGTTCTCTGCTTTCTAGATAGTTGTCACCTTAAATCTTTTTAAATTACCATACTAAGGTCCGGGATTTTCAAGTTTCTGTCGTTTTTCGCTAGTGATTTCTTTACGTTCATTATTTACCATCAGTTACTACCTCTTTAAAATACTCATATTACTATCACTCCAAACAGGGAATATAACTTACCCATCTTGGCCGCCGCGGTGGTGCTCATCAAGAAGGGTTGCAGCATCACATTGCCGGCCAATCGAGCCCCGGATCCGATAATCTGCTGAGCCGTTCCCGTCGCCGGCTGCTGCAGCTGGATGATCCGAGTGGTGGGCAAATTGGTGGCGGTCAGGCCAGTTCCTCCGGCACCGGGACCCCGCCCGGGCGCCACTGTTGCTCCACCCGAAACACTAACGGCCGTCGGCGAGGCCGTAACGCTGGTATTGAGCTGCGGGATGCTGGGAGCCCTGATACTGATGCTCGTGGTGTTGAGCTTGGCCGCGGGAAAACTCTTGCCCAGCGGGATGGGTCGCACATGTCGAGGTGTTACTGTGGTTCCGCCGGGAGTCGTGGTCGTCACTCCACCTGTGGGCGTGGCCACGGCGAAACGAGGATTAAACTGCTGCCCCGGATTCTGGCTCACATTGGGCGTAGACACATTGGAGGAGTAAACCAGCGTAGCCTGGTGCTGTCTCTGTGGCAAAACGGTGGCCACATACGCCTGAGGACCTCCGCCAGGACCGCCTGCCTGTTGTGGCGTCAACGGTTGGCCGGCCGAAACGGTTAAAGCTGGAAAGGATCACAATTAGAGTGTGCATACTGAGTGTAGGCCGAGTAATAACTCACCTGTTGGCGCCTGCACTGGTGTGGTGGACACCACACTGGTGTTCGGGAGCCCCGCCGATGTCGTTATAATCCTTTGGCGCGGCTGATGAATGGCCCGTATCAGCTGGACCTGTCCCGTGGGACTCTGCATCCAGGTGGCACTATTGCTGGACGAGATCACCGCCGAAGGTGGTTGCGATGACAGCGCCACTCCGCTCCTGCTCACCGATGCCGTTGCTCCGCGCACAAATCCTCCGGTTGAACTGAGAACCGTGGGGGCCGTAGGCGTCACCGTGGCCGAGGATGTGGCTCTCAGGGGAGTCACAAGACGCTGGCCCACGCCCACTCCAACGCCACCCATCTGCGTGGCCGTCACGCTGGCGCGCGGTAGATAAGTAGCCTGGGTTACCGGCCTGGTGACCGTGATCGAGGCATTCGCCCCACTCCTCGCCGGAGCTGCTGGTATGGCCGTAATCTGGGTTCTTCCCGTGGCCGTGACATTTTCCAGCTGCTTTATCATGGGCATCACCACACGGACTTGCGTCGACTGACCACCGGCTCCAATCGCCCGTATGGAAGCCGCCGTCGTGCCTTGTCCTGCATTCAGAGCAATCGGTGTGCCGCCCAGGCTGGATTGCTGGACGGGATTGGCCGCCGCCACTTTGATTGTGCCACCGCTGAGGATCGGGGTGCCCGAAATCGATATCCCGCCGCCGCCGTCGGATTTCACATGGGTGATCTTGGCGGCCACCGCCGGGTGCGCTGCAGAGGATGGCAAATGGGATGGCAATGAGTACTTGTTTATGACGCCGCGCAGCTGCAGGGGCGGATGTGAGTGCGATACCAGGGATGCGGATGCGGATGCTGAGGCGGATAACGATCCTGTGGCTGCCAATAATGATGATGATGATGGATATATTGATGGCAGCAATGACAACGATGGCAGTGCATGGGGATGCAGTTGTTGGGTGCGTATCTTAATGGTTTTCAGGGGGGCTGTGCGGGTGGCAGTGTGTGGCTTCAGTGAGATTTCGGTTAAAAGTTCCACACGGAACACACACAATGGACAATGGACGGACAGGTGAAATTAGGTAGCGATACTGATATTTATTTATTTATTTGGTTTTTTTTAATATTAATTTTTTAATTTTTAAAAATTTACAAATTACTGGCAAAGTTTGGGAAACTTTTTTTTACGAAATTTTTTTAATTTGAGATTTTAAACTGTCAGAATCCAATGAAAATTCACTTTTTACGGTTTAGTATTTAAGAAAAGAATATTTTTGAAAATTCAAAATTTTTTTTAATATTTCTAAAATAAAATTCTGAACCTGTCAGAATCTAATTAAAATTCATTTTTTTACGGTTTAATATTTAAGACAATAATGTTTTTGAAAAAACATTTTTTTTGTTTAATGTCCCTAAAATAATATTAATAAATATATTTTTTTTAATTTGATCTTACTGGAAATAAGCCTTAAGCTTTAAAATCAGAGCCAATTTAGGACTGTTGGCAACTCTGCCACGAATGCACAGTAACAACAAAACAAACACATACACACACACAGTGGCACAAAGAGAGGAGAACAGCTTTTGCTGCGAAAGTAAGGCACAAAGAGGAAAATGAAACAAACAGTGCGCGTATGCGAGAGCAAAAGAGAGGTGCACAAATGTTATGTATACAGACGCACACACGGGCGCAATGCCAATACGTACATACACACGTATGTATATAAATATAAATATTCCACTTGGATATCCGTGAACTTACCTGATGGCGCTGTAGCTGTACTTCCACCGCCCACCGGCCCGCCTCCCGCGCCGCCTTCACTCGACGCACTCATTGTTCCCACTTCGATTTGCGATTCCTGCAAGGCACAACAATTTTAGAATGAGATTCCACTTCCACGTTGTACATGCTTTTCGCCTCCGCCTCCCCTTCACTCCACACCCGCCCTTTCTTTCGCTTCTTATCACTGTGACTATGTATCCACATATTCTCTGCACACGCACGCACACAAAAACAAGCGGAGAAAGGCGGAATTTGATGTTTTTTTATAGAACGAACTTGCCTTTTCTGCTAATTAGCAGCACTGCGATTAACGGTTCACAATTTTCACCGCGCTTGCTATTAATTAAACGAATTTCCCTTGTTTTTCTGCTCTTCTTTTCACAATGTAGTCTGTAGTACCAGTCTTTGATTGTTCAATAAGCCCGACTATCGGTTTCAATTACTAATCGATAGTTATTTTTGGGAAAAAATACCGAAAGTATTTTTCGTCTGCTAAAATAGGTAATTTTTTGGTATCTATCAACAATATGCAAATTTTGTGAGAATTGATCAATTTTAATTTTTAGTTTTCTTCCTATATGTACCAAATAATTTAAAAAAAAAACTGGAAAATTGAATCAAAAAGTTATTTTTAAGAGAATTGGGAACCATAAGCTTCTGCATCCGATACAACAACCGATGTTCCAATCAGAGTTGGCTGGAAGAGTTGGGAATACAGCAGAACATCGATGATCCCATGCGAATATCGATGATTTGCATCCCTTTTTTTAGTATTTAATTCGATCGCTTAGTATTTTTCCCCAATACACCTGAGGCCACACTCGCCACCCCCACTTTTAGTTGTGTTTTCAATTTGCCTTTTTCCACTGGTCTCTCTCGCGAAGTAGTTGGAAAATTCAGTTTTGCAAAGTTTTTCGCTGGGACCAAGAAGCTAAATTTTCCAAAGACCCAAAGGAAATCGTGCGGACCGTCCGTGTGTGTGCGAGCGTGTGTGCCATCGTGAGTGTGTGTTTGCGAGTGTGGGCCGCAATTAAAGGCAATACCACACTGAAAGAACCGACACAATCACACACGGAAAAGAACAGTTTAATTCAATTACAAGTGAAATTAAAGTGAGTGCCCGATAATTGTCAACTGGCCAGGTGGACGGGAAAGGCAACGGAGGTGTTACGTGAAAAGTCCGGAGCTCGTCGAGGGCCAGAAAATCCCTTTTGGTGGCTGGCTGAGAGGAAAGAAATTGATTTTCCATTTTCCACAATTGCAATTGGAAGCAAACGAAAGCAAAGCAGAGAAGGCGAAGAGGAGAGCAAGTGTGTGTGCGTGTGAGCGAGAGAGCGAGGGGGTGTACGAGAGAGAGCGGGCGAAGGAGAGAGCAACTTCCAGGCGTCGCATCCTCCTCCTTTTTCGCATGCAATGAATATTGTCGGGGAATATGAATATAGCTCCAAGGATATGCTGGGCCACGGCGCCTTCGCCGTCGTCTACAAAGGACGTCATCGCAAGGTAAGAAGAGGAGTGCTCCCATCGTATTTACAACCCCAACCGACCATTCCGTCATGTTTTTAACCTGTTTTCCCCACCAACTGATCCGTTGTTATTGTTTTCGTTTTAATGCGGGGCTCGGTCGCATTTGAAAGTAATACAAAAACAAGCCCCAAAGTTATTAACAATGCGCCATTGTCAAAGGTAAACACGCAGAAAACGCCAAGAGCAAATGTCGCAAATATAACGAAAAATCAGCTGATCACAGTGTAGCTGAAAAATATAAAAAGTGATCAAATGAAATCACAAACATAAACATATAAAAAGTGCCAAAAAAGTCAGAAAATCTTTAAAAAAAATTAATAATATCAGGAAATCATTTATAAATCTATTATCAGAAAAATATTT
The DNA here is from genome assembly GCA_037075285.1 of Drosophila lutescens. Taxonomy (NCBI): domain Eukaryota; kingdom Metazoa; phylum Arthropoda; class Insecta; order Diptera; family Drosophilidae; genus Drosophila; species Drosophila lutescens. Next base: position 1,515 of record JBAMCF010000730.1, on the reverse strand, counting down.
ACAAAAAATAAAAAAACCTTTTTTTTAAAATTTTAATAGATCTTACAATTTTTTGAGAGAGAATCAGTAAATAATAAAGATAATACAAAATAATTAATAACTAATTGTTTATATTTATGTATTACTATAGTAGTAGTGTTTTTTTCTATAAGATACTTTTTTTTATTACTTTATCAGTATTTTTAAAATTTTTTGATTATCCAAATTTAATATTTTTTGAACCACTGTACCGAACCCAATGAAATTGCTGAGCGAAATCACAGCCCTTTTTTATTTTTTAGAGGGCTCAGGCGTGGCTCCATTTTTTGTTTTCTTTAAAATTTGCGTTTTGCTTTGCTTTTTCTTTTGTTTATTTTCGATTGTTGCCCCTCGAAACCCCCTCTATATTTCTAAGCAAAATTTGGGAGCCTCACGCACGTGCGATTTCTTTGGGCGATACAAATGAAATACTTAAACACCACTGCGTATGATAAATATACAAATGTGCGCGTTAGAAGTGTGTTGAACTATTTCAGGGTCATCTTAGCAATAATGAAAATAATGGCGCGTTTTGGGCAGCAAAGGGCTAAGAAAATTCCTATGAGATTACAAAGTAAACAAATTAAAAAAACTGATTTTTAATTGCCTGTTACTTGTAAATGCACGCCTTAATTGCAGCTGGGAAACCTTTGGCTCTTTATTTGCAAATAATCTGTAAAATTTGTTGTGAATATTTCAAAATAAAATTGTTTATTTGACCATAAATCACGCATATTTAAACGCCATAATAGGCCTTGTTAATTGTCGCCAGTTTAACCAGTTAAGCAAATACATAAATGCTGCAGGTCAAGCAACTTTTATCAATAAAAAATCGAAACTGGTATAAAAAGAAATAGTTGAAACGAAAAAACATCCAATTTTCATTCAGTTTTAAAAGCAAAACAAATCAAAACAAGAGAGAACGCTATAGTCGGGTTGGTGTCCCGACTATCTGATACCCGTCACTCAGCTAAAGGGAGTGCGAGGGAGATGGATATATTAAATTTTTTTCATTGCGCATAACTATTTAATGAATGGCCCGATTTGAAGAAAAGATATAAATATACACAATATAATTGCATTTATACTTTTCGGACATCTTTAAAGGTGTAAGCGCCAGATACATTTTAAAATCGTTAGTAGGCGATTATGGGCGTTAGAGGGGGCGTGGCGCTCGGCTGAAATAAACTTGCGCTGCGTAGAAAGCCCAAGAATATGTTTGTGAAATCTCAACCTCCTAGCTTTTGTAGTTTCCGAGATCTCAGCGTTCATACAGACGGACAGACAGACGGACGGACAAACGGACATGGCTATATCGACTCGGCTAGTGACCCTGATCAAGAATATATATACTTTATAGGGTCGGAAACGCTTCCTTCTCCCTGTTACATACTTTTGCACGAATACAATATACCCGTTTACTCCACGAGTAACGGGTATAACAACAGAAAAACACGCAAAGTGAAAAGCTCGAAGCGAAAAGTTTTTGAAACAGCT